>JAVMKO010000002.1:5876979-6112788 GCA_032164245.1 Sternotherus odoratus
CTGGAGTTGTTTAAAGGAAACTCTCAATTCTTACTAGGAATGCTGTTACGGTCCCTAGCCTTGTGGCTGGAATAGCTCTGATTTTCTTACCTGAGCTGCAGAAAATGTTTTTTCATTATGTGGTTTTTGAGCTATCCTTCTCGGAATGTACCAGAACTCAAAGAAATAGAGGGACTGAAAGAGATTCTTGGAACCCATCAAATAGCACTTGTATTTAATTCTCCTTAAACACAGCACAGCTTTAGCATCTCTGATGTCAGTATATCTGTAAAGGATTTCCTCTTATCCTACCTCTGTCCTCTCATGATATGGGGAGAGTTAGTATGCAATAGGCATGTATTTTATAGAGCCTCCCATGATATGGCAGGTTGGTGTGTAGCACCAAGTATACGTTGAATATTTAATAAATGATATGCAATACAGCCCTTTTTACATTATTACACGTACTGACTAACCACCAGCACTGGTTAATAAGATTAACAGGAAACAAAAAAATCAGTGTGTTAAACTCTTCTCAGTGGCCCCAGTCTGATCCCTATTTTGTAGCCCAGCCTGGCTAGGAATATAATATTGATTTCACCCCTGTTCCCAGTACAACACTTAATGAGTTCCTAACACGGAGAAGGTTTTACAGGTGCAGGACCATTAAATCTCACTGTCTGACAGATGATCCTTATCCTGCTTTTTCATTAAAATTGTGATGTGATGGTTCACTGTTAGCTTGTCTGCCTAATTTTCTTCTCTGCACTTTGCCACCAATATGGTTTCCTCTTAGTCCAACAGCGCTGGTGCTCTTTGCAACTCTTCCAGTGTTTTCTCTCTGGAACACCCTACCCGCAAAGTGGATCGGGACTCTTGCACTGATTTATTTTCCCAAGTTCCAGTTCTGTTTCCTTTTTTATTTCCCTTCCAAGCAGATTTTTTCCCCATCAAACGTTGCAGGGAGATGGCGCTAATTTACCTAGGGGGGGAAAATAAGCGTTATTTTCTTCATCGGGCTCAGTTTTTGATTCCTTCCCTTTTACTGTGGTTTGGGTTATAGGATTATCTGAACTCTGCAGCCTCTGTCCACCTGGTTCTAGGTTTCTTTGACAACAGCCTAAAATATTGGGTGTGTGATACTTCTTAAGAGTTAGTAATTTGCATTTTCTCCACCCAAACTGCATATGCATGAGTGACTCTAAGCTCTAGGCACTAACGCCGCCTACTGGTCAATTGGCAGATTGCATTGCATTTTCTTATTTAAAGAGGATTGATTAGGGTCCCTCACAGAGAAACCCAGGTTCTTTATGTCTGACTAAGTTCTGTTCTTGTGGCCCTAGCCTAGCTTTTCTTAGTGGCTTCAATTAGACTATGGGCTTGTCTTCACTACCCGCCGGATCGGAGGGTAGCAATCGATCTGTTAGCAATCGATTGCTCGCGTCTGGTGAAGACGCGAGACATCGATCGCCCGCAGCACCTCCGTCGACTCCGGAACTCCAGCTTGCCGAGAGGCGCAAGCTGGAGTCGACGGGGGAGCGCGCCGCCGACTGCCACCGCCATGAGGACAGCAGGTAAGTCGGCTGGAGATACGCAGCCTCACGTAGCTGAAGTTCCTGCAGTCGACCCCCCCCCCCACTCCCTCATAGTGAAGACCAGCCCTATGACTCTCAGACCTCAACTATCCACATAGGATACAAATGCCGATGGCGCTAAACCCAATTGTTCCACCACTTAATTCAAATTTCACTGTCTAACTAATTGTTCTGGCTTAACTGGATCAGAAACTGAATCAGAACTCTGTCTTGGAAACCTTCTGCCTAAAGGATAGGGTGATTATCCAGGCCTTATTAATCATGTAAATCAGTAGACTGTTGCTCAGATTTTGCTCGCTCTTGGCCTCCTTTAAATAAACTATAATTGAGCTCCACTAATGTCCTGTGCATAGTAATTGAGAATTTCACTATTACCTTTTTTTCTTTCAAATTAGACAGCCTTGCAAAGGGCCTTATAGCTCATACTTACTACGCAGGTGCAGAGCCATTTACTGAGACATAAAATCATCATTCAAAGTTTGCAGATGAGACACAGATTGGGAAAGTAGTAAATAATGAAGGGGACAGGTAACTGATACAGAACAATCTGGATCACTTGGTAAGCTGGGCTCAAGGAAACAATATGCATTTTAATACAGCCAAATACAAAGTTATACATCTAGGAACAAAGAACGTCGGCCATTCTGATAGTATAGGGGACTCTATCCTAGAAAGCAGTGTCTGAATATGAGCTCCTAGAGCAGCGGATCTCAAACTTTCCCCCGCCGCGACCCATTTTACTTTTCTTCACGGCTCTTGTATGGCTGCTGAAAAGCCGCCGAATTGATTACTTCCACATTCCGTGGCTATTTTCGGCTGACCCATCGAGCGCTCCCGAAATAGCTCGGTCCGCCGAAAAGCCGCTGAATGTGGAAGTAATTTATTTGGCAGCTTTTCAGCGGCGCCAGGAGCTCGCAACCCCTCGGGAGGCAGCCGGAGATCCCCCAAGGGGTCGCGACCTCCGGTTTGAGACCCCCCCCGTCCTAGAGCAAAGCTGTGGTCAAAAGGACTAATGTAATCCTTGGATGTATAAACAGGAATCTCATGTAGGAATGAGGACGTTGCGTTACCTTTGTATTTGGCACTGGACTGACCAGTGCGGGAATGCTGAATGCAGTTCCGATACCCACAATTCAAGAAGGATTAAAGTGGTTGTGATAGTGCCTGGAGAGGCCACACTGAGATTGCTCAGTCAAGGCAAATTTCAAAGAATGGGGCAGATGATCCCCCAAACTGGTGGTGGTTCTAATAATTAGATTCACCAAGCCAGCAACAAAACAGCTTCTATATTACCTTACTGGTTACCCAGAAGCCAAAAACACAGCTCCTTTAAAGCAATCCACTCCTGGGCACCCTCTCAGACAGACAAGTCAAATATGATGAGGATTCCTGAAAATTTTGTTCATCATATATAAAGTTCTACCAATCCCAAGGGATCAGAGATGTTACTTGCCAGGTTAATGAATATTTCAAATCTTACCCAAATACACGCTCACACCCGATTCTTATTAACTAAACTAAGATTTATTAAAAAAGAAAAGAGAGTATTGGTTAAAAGAGCATTATATATACAGATATGAGTAAAGTCCATAGATCACTTTCATAGTAGAGATGGTGAGCTGCTAAGTTTAACAAGTTCCTTCAGAATCAATTTCATAGGTTGTAGTCCAAACAGGCAGTCCAGATATAGAGTTTATTCAAATTCTTCCAAGAATTAGCAGGGTCATCCAGATTGGAGCTGGAGACCTTAGTCTTCTGACTCTAGCTTCCCTTGACCAAATTTAAGCAGACTTGAGATGACAGGATCAGGGCCTAGAGTTCTTTTGTAGATCTCTGACAGTCTACTAGAGCCTCTTGACAGCATGGTAACACAACAGACTTTCCTTGTATGTTGAGTAAGTAATGCGCATCCTTGCTTTGAAGTAAAAATCCCTATTTCCTATATATACACAGGTACACTAGTAGTATTAATTAACATAAGGCAATTATCCATTCAAACTATCAAGGGATTTAATTATGGCACAGACCATCTAAGATCAAGACCATGTAAGTAATATTATTTCCTGTATTATCTTAAATCTTTGATCTTAAGATTAACTGAACCATCCCTAAGCATAATATAATGTAATTAAGACATGAAAGGGAATTAGCATCCAGAAACTAATCTGGTTACATGGTTAACAAGATGTATGTAAACACATACTATTAGTATTTACCTCTAATTCTCTAACAATACAGGTTTGCATTTCAAAGCTCCAGCTATTTAACATGATGTTGTTAGCTATTTATAAGGAATGGGCCTAATTACCATTTATATATGTTTCTAATGGGTTCAAGAATAGCAGCCCTGTTAGTCCCTAAAGAAAGCCAGGAATACTTGTGGTGGTTCGTCCATGGATTCGATGAGGACCACTCAGTCATCCGTAAATTGCTGGGGCTGATTTTGTCTGTGTGTGCGCAGATGGCTGATGAGGCCAATTCTTGCACGAAAGGTCCGATGACAGACAGGACAGGAGATGAGGAGGACATCTCCAGCAGGGTTTCTGGCATGGGCTTTTCTGGCTTGCCTCTTTTGTTCTGCTGCAGCCGTCCTTTTGGCCTCACATGATTCGGCACCTTTATATACGGAAGAGTGCCATGCAGTCCGATTCATTGCGCTCTGTTCCCAAGAGTCAGGATTGATGTCAAACGCTTTGAGGGTGACTTTAAGAGTGCTGTTAAATATTGACCAATGTGATATATGCCATTATGTGCCAGCAATGCCCCTCTGCTATGTACATTGGCCAAACCAGCCAGTCTCTACGCAAAAGAATAAATGGACACAAATCTGACATCAGGAATCATAACATTAAAAAAACAGTAGGAGAACACTTCAATCTTCCTGGCCATTCCATTAAAGATTTGATGGTTTCAGTTTTGAAACAGAAAAACTTCCAAAACAGACTCCAACGAGAAACTGAGGAACTGGAATTAATTTTCAAATTGGACACTATTAACCAGGGGCTTAACAGAAGTTCAGATTGGTGTTCTCATTACAGTAATTAATTGCATTTCCTGAGTAAATTTCACTGACAACAGATCTCCATTTCAAAAGGTGTTTTTTTTCTCCCAGTGATAATGGACCATCTACATTTAACAGCCCTCTTAGAATTGGTATGCTAATGTACAATTTTTTTTCTTTTCTTTTTCTTTCTGTGTGTATAAATGCATTTTACTTCTGTTCCATTCTGTGCATCCGATGAAGTGAGCTATAGCTCATGAAAGCTTATGCTGAAAGAAACTAGTTAGTCTCTAAGGTGCTACAAGTATTCCTGGCTTTCTTTATATGTTTCTAATATGTCTTTAAAGGTTGAATTTGGGTCACTCAGCCTGCTAATTGCTTTAACTCTTTCTGGCTTAGGGCTTGGTTAGACTGGCACTTTAAAGCATTATAAAGCCTCCAAGAGCGCTATAAAGCTGCCCCCGAACACACTGGCAAGTCATGTTTTGCGCTAAAAGTCTGATCTTATCGCGCTATTTGTAAACCACCTTTTCGAAAGGAATAAAAGCTTTTGCATATTCCCTGTAGCGTGTTATGGCCAGTGTAATCGGTCATTACGCGATAAGGGATCTCTGGCATGCCTCCGAGCCATTTAAGGCAATCCACGTCTTTGTGTTGTTTTGCAAAGGGAATTAGGAATGCGGAAGTACCTGTTCAGAACTCCGCTCTTAACTCAGCAATTAAGGCAGTGAAAATGCTTACCAATGGAGCTGTGTGAGTGAAATTCAGAGCCTGATACTTTTCTGTAGATAAAAATAACTGACACCATCGAGTGCTCTCCCTCCAAACACGTTCCCCGTTCCCCCTCAACCCCCTCCTTTGGAAAGCACGTTGCACCCAGCTGAATGCCGGGCGATAGCTGCCCATAATGCACCACTCCCTGTGCCACGGCAGTTGCAGCAAATGTGGCCACCCATCGCATCTTATAGCGCTATAGCTATTGCGGTATATGGGTACCGCTATAACCAAAAGTGCTATAATCCTGTAAGTGTAACCTAAGCCTTAGTTTCACTGTGGGCTTAGGGAGTTGCATCGGTCTTCATGGTTGAGGATGTGAGGCAGATTCCCAAACTTGAGCCATGCTTTTTAGGTGACAGATCTGAGGAACTGTCTCAGATTGAGGTGTTGTTAGAGGAGGGTTTGGAACAAATTGATAAACTGAACAGTAATAAGTCACCAGGTCCTGGTGGTATTCACCTAAGAGTTCTCAAATATGAAAGTGCAGAACTGTTCATTGTGGTATGCAACCTATCATTTAAATCGGCTTCTGTACCAGATAGCTGATGTGACACCAATTTTTTAAAAAGGCTTCAGAGGTGATCCTGGCAATTACAGGCTGGTAAGCCTAACTTAAGTACCGGGCAAA
The DNA here is from genome assembly GCA_032164245.1 of Sternotherus odoratus. Classification (NCBI taxonomy): domain Eukaryota; kingdom Metazoa; phylum Chordata; order Testudines; family Kinosternidae; genus Sternotherus; species Sternotherus odoratus. The sequence continues at coordinate 5,882,960 of JAVMKO010000002.1, forward strand.
CTGTTTGAAACGTCAGTAAAAACAGAAGTATCACATAGATGAAAACGATTTGTTGTGGAAGAGTGAACATGGGTTTTTGTAAAGGGAAATTATGCCTCACCAATCTACTAGAGTTTTTTGAGAGGGTCAACAAGCATGTGTATAAGGGGGATCCAGTCGATATAGTGTATTTAGATTTCCAGAAAGCCCTCACCAAAAGCTCTTAAGCAAAGTTGTCATGGGATAAGAGGGAAAATCCTCTCATGTAGTGTGAAAAATTGGAATGGGGATGGGGAGGGTAATAGGAGCCTATATAAGAGAGAGACCCAAAAATTGGGACTGTCCCTATAAAATTGGGACAGCTGGTCACCCTATTCTCATGGATTGATAACTGGTTATGAGTTAGGAAACAAAGAGTAGGAATAAATGGTCAGTTTTCAGAATGGAGAGAGTTAAATAGCGCTGTCTTCCTGGTGTCTGTACTGGAATCAGTGCTGTTCAACATATTCATAAATGGTCTGGAAAAAGGGTAAACAGTGAGGTGGCAAAATTTCCAGATGACACAAAACTACTCAAGATAGTTAAGTCCAAAGGAGACTGTGAAGAGTTATAAAGGGATCTCACAAAACTGGGTGGCTAGGCAACAAAATGGCAGACGAAATTCAATGTTGATAAATGCAAAGTAATGCACATTGGAAAACATAATCCCAAATATACATATCAAATGATGGGGACTAAAGTGGCTATTGCCACTCAAGAAAGAGAGCATTGTATTAGTAGGAGCACTGCCAGCAGATCGAGGGAAGTGATTATTCCTCTCTATTCAGCACTGGTGAGGCCACACCTGGCGTATTGCGTCCATTTTGGTCCCCCCCCCCCACTACAGAAGGGATTTGGATAAATTGGAGAGAGTCCAGCAGAGGGCAACAAAAAGATTAAGGGGCTGGGGCACATGACTAATGAGGAGAGGCTGAGGTTAACTGGGGTTATTTAGTCTGGAGAAGAGGTGAGAGGGGATTTGATAGCAGCCTTCAACTACCTGAAGGCAGGTTCCAAAGAGGATGACTCTAGACTGTTCTCAGTGGTGGCAGAAGACACAACACGGAGCAATGGTCTTAAGTTGCAGTGATGGGGGGTGTCTAGGTTGGATATTAGGAAACACTATTTCACTAGGAGGGGGTGAAGCATTGGAATGGGTTACCTAGGGAGATGATGGAATCTCCATCTTTGGAGGTTTTTAAGCCCAGCCTGACTTTACAAAAGCCCAGAAGATGAATTGTTAATGGGTACAATTCCATTTTTGCCTTATTTCTTGAAATGCTTTCATTTGGTGCTACGTGAGAGAGAAGAAAGGAAGCTGAGAGGAAAGCAGAGCTGGCTGGAAAATTAATCCGACTGGACTACTAGCATGAATATAGACAAGAAGATAGGCAAGGAAAGTTCCTTCTCCTGTGTAGCGTGGCCTGAAATGCTGTCACCCAATTTATAGGCAGCAAAACATCCTCTCTGGTGATCCGGGGGATGAGGGTGGGGGCAATTACAATGGTCTAAAGAGCATGAGGTCAAGTAGAGCTACTCTTGTTACCAACTGGTATTCGTCTTTAGTATTCGTCTATTCCAGTGGTTCTCAAACTGGGGGTCACAACCCCCTTGGGGGTTATGGGCCAACTCTAGGGGGGTTGCAAGCTGATGCCTTCGGCGGCATTTTAGCAGAAGCTCCAAACATGTGATTGAGTCCGCCGAAAAACCACCAAAGTGCAAGCTTCTGCTATCGGCAGCATTTCGGCGGACACGGAGACGAACGCTGCGTGTCCACCGAAATGCCACCGAAACCAGAAGAGTTGAATTCGGCGGCATTTCAGCGGACATACTCAGGGCACAAGAGGACATGGCAGAGCAAAAGGGGGTCACCGAACCAACAAGTTTGAGAACCACTCATATACATGAACATGAAGATGAACCTCTTCAGAATTGTCTCCTTTCCTACTACTGATTTTGCAGTCCCTGTTTAGAAGGTAAGAGCCTCTGAGAGGTTTGGAACCTGTTCAGTCTGATCCACTTGGTGCCGGCTCAATTCTAGGCACAGAAATCGCAATGTTAGGGTGGCAGAATTTGCTTTGCTACCAAGGACTTTGTCCCTTAGAATCACTGAGGACATTGGGGTTTGTCCTTTTTGTTTTCCCTTTTCCTCCATCCTTTCTCTTTTTCCTCTTGCTTCTTTTTTCCCTTTTTTTCCTGCTTCCATCCTTCCACCAGAGAGGTATGTGTGTGTCTGGGGAGGAGGGTTGCTCTTATTGTGGGAGGCCTTCACAAAGAGGTGGGGCTGGAATAGTGCTGTGAGAGTGGCCCCCTCCAATGGTGACCTGAGCCACCCTTCGGGACATCTGATGAGACCCCTCAGCGCCCATCAGTCAGAGTCTTCATGCTGATTGGCCAAGCAGGGGGCTGTTGACAGGAAGGACTCTGGTCCTTTTGTTCTCTTTGTACACCTTGCATGTAAGTCATAACCAATCAGGTATTTGGTTAATATTGCTGCTTCTCTCCAATAATTGTCTCCGGAGGGTTGATGATTCTAATGTTCTAGTTTTTCTAAAATACTTGCTGAATAATGACTAGGAACAATTGTTGGTCTGTAGCTCATTTGAGAGCACTTGATTCTGATCAGTCAGTGCATCCAAAAAGGCTGGCTGGGGGCAGGACATCAGCCTTGCAGGGGAGGGGTGGATGAGGCAGTGACATCACAAAGGCCTTTTGCAGCACCTCCGCCTATTAGGCAAAGGTGTTTAGGAGATGGTGATCTCACAGAGACCCTGACATCAGCCAGGGTCAGGACAGAGTTGCAGGGCTAGGGCAGCCTCAGAGACCCCCGTGGCTTTGCTGCAGCAAGTCTCCATCTCAGGGTTTCTCTTGGAGGACTGAGTGAGAATTAGGATTCATGTACTTGAACATCAGGAGGAACCTCTCTGGAGTTTTCTCCTTTCCTGCTACTCATTTTGCTAGAAAACGAATATCCCTGTTTAGAAGGTAAGAGCCTCAGAGAGGTTTGGTCTGTTCAGTCTGATCCACCTGGTGCCGACTGAATTCTAGGCACAGGAAACACCAGGTTAAGGTGGCCAGGGATGGAGCAATGGCCCCTCCCACTGTTTAGCCACCAATGGGAATGGAAGAATACAGGCACTAAAACCACGTTTGCCTCAGGGCGATAGTAACCAGATGTTGTTTGATTTTTTTGTATGAAATGAGTTGATAGGTCTCAGTCCTACTCCTGTGGGCAGATGCTCACCTCACAAAATTACTATCACGAATTGGTACCCAGGAGGCCAAAGAGCGAAGCTGAAATGACCTCAGACCTCTGGTGTATCTCTTTCGAGATCAGAGTGAGGCATATGGCTTGGGCGTGGTAAGGGAAACTTGCATTGGGACTGCCTAGAAAGCTGACAAAGAGGATAAAGAGAGACCACCAGGATCCATAGCTGTCACTCTTGTATCATGCATGAGTGAGCAATATATTTTAAAATATAGGAGGGATTGCTTGGAAAGTCATCAAAAGAATTTATAAGTAGATAAATGATGGAAGCAGTTGTTGTTTGTTATGTAGAATTGTGTGTACGTATGTGTGTATACTTGGTGAACTTACACTTTTTAATCTGGTATGATGTTGGGAGAAGTTTTCCTACTTTCTTTATCACATTAACAAAATTTGTATAAGAGTGTTTAAAAGTTTGCCAAGATTTAAGACTAAAGCAATCCCTTTTGCACCCTCTAAATGGATGATTGAGCTTTCAGCGGTTACTTTCTCTCTATGGAAATCTTTAAACCATTACACTTGTTTTCTTTAGCAATCATATTAAAAACAAAGTGAGTTGTTTCATCTTTCCGAAAGTGCTTTTTTCTGCCTGCTGTGCGCAAAAGCATTTAATTGATCTTTCAGACAGTCTAGAAAAGAGGAGGGTGGGAGGAAAAAATATTTTACACAGCACACAATTTTTGCTGGTTTTGTCTCAAAATAAGAAACCACTTCATCACCGTTTATGTATTTAGCCCACAGTTTATGCATGTAGTGTAATTATATTTTGTCAGCATACACAAGTATTTGAAAAACACACACCTTGATCAATATTATCCAGCATATCTCAGGATACTGTTATATCTGTCACAGTATAAACTAGCTCAAGGTGACTCAAGAGGTGGTTTTGTCATAAACTCCGCGTTGGTTATTACAGCCCTGATTGGTGCTAGCACCATTATTTTTGCAGTCGTTTTTGGTGTGGAGTTGTTCTTATTTTAACTGAGGGAGAAAAACAGATAATTAAAAATAGGATAAAAAATCCCCTCATTTGCCAGACTTAAGCAGACTAGAACCCCACCTAGATCTGTATTCTTTCTCCTTCAGAGTCCAATGCCAGGATGCACCAGAGGTAGATGTGAAACACCCTCCACTCGCTCAGAAACGTGCAATACTATATTCCATAAGGGAAATTTCTTTAGGAAAGAAGTCTGGGCAAAGCAGGAAATGATTGTTAAGGTCTTCCTTGGCGGATGAGTTTGCCACTGTGCTTACATGAGACTTTGGCACTTCTTTTTAAGCTAAAATACAGTATATAGGTTAGAGATCTATCGTAGTAATGGGTGAGTAAGATTCTGTTGCCTGTGTTGTGCGAGAGTTCAGACTAAGGTCAGAAGGGACCATTATGATTATCTAAAGTCTATGAGTCTATAAAATCTTTTGAACCATTGTCAGATGAGGTCAAATAAAAGGCTTGAACCACTTGAAGGAGCATCCCATTTAGTATTTTGGATGTATCGAACCATACCTGTCTGAAACTTGGCATGCACTGAAAGATTCTTATTGAGACGATTTCTGTCTACAAAACCTATAGGTAACTTTCTTATCTAGATTTAAGATTAGCGTCCGTGTTAGTCTGTATCTGTAAACAAAACGAGGAATACTTGTGGCACCTTAGAAACTAACCAATTCATTTCAGCATAAGCTTTCATGGGCTATAGCATATATATGCATCCAATGAAGTGGGCTATAGCCCACGAAAGCTTATACTGAAATAAATAGGTTAGTCTCTACGGTGCCACAAGTATTTTTTTATATAGAGTTATGATTGGGAACTGCGTGAGAGAGAGCGGGTATTGTAGCCTGATCTTTAGATTATGTAATTATTTATATTATTATATTGATTACTTAAGAATCCCTGGTTATTACTTTACAGGTTCTTGTCCCAAGATCAGGCTCAGTATTATTTAAATGATTATATAGCTGGGAACCCTGATGTGTACAATTTCAACACTCACATTATAGGAACTTTCCTATATTTACATTTAGCACAGTCACAAACACCCAACTCAGTAAAATAGATAGAGCTACGACAGAATGTACATCCATATAGTCACACCATCCCTGGTGGAGCAATCTGAAATATTAGCCATCATCTTTCTCGTCACCATCACCCCAACCATCATTCTGGCCCCTCCTAAGGATTACCTCTTCTTCCTGTTACCCCTAAGATGGGATGCAACTTTCATAATATGATACGCCGACAACACTGTATTTGATGCATATTCGGTAGGGGTATTTCCCTTTTTTCTTATTTGTATATCCTTACCTTCCTAATTTTGAACATCCTTCTCCTATAGGTTAGTACAACAATACGGAAAAGACATACGTCAGTTTGTTACCATGGCATTCCTGTCATTAGTATCTGTGGATGTAGCTCCTGTACCTGTTATGCATGTCAGTTCATTGCCAGGACACTCATGTAGTTGGAGTTGGACTCATGTTCCTTTGGTCAGAAATTCCCCTGAAACAGTCTATTTTCAGCTCCCCGTTACTTGGGGTTTCCATTGGACTGTTTAACTGTTCAGAGTTCATAGGCCTCGAGCTTTATGCTAACTTGCTGAAGCTAATGTCTTACAGGATACAGGCCTGTAGGTTTCTTGCATAACTGTTGGGGAGGGAAAAGCAGAATATAATAAAGGCAAGCTAGCCACTGGGCTACAGAATAAAACAAACCTGGGTTAAGCAACTGCTCAACTAATTACCTGGATCACCCTTTTTAGGGTTCTTTTAATTTTGATTGCCACTTGGGTATCTCACTTATGCTAATTGGTTATTAACTCTGGTGTTCCTAATACAATAGAGGAAGAACAATCCAGTCAATTACTTATGTACCTGCCAGTTCACCAAAGTCATCTTCCCAATGGATTTCTAGCAGTCAACTCTTTCTAATCTGTTTTCCCACAAATTATATTAACCGCAGGATCTGACTAACACTCCTATCTAACATAAACTCCTACATTTATGACAACCTGTATAGACTAAGTGCAGTGCAAGAAGCTTTCACACTTGGTCTCATTTTATGTCTGTATACACCTGGAACTTGAAATACTATGAAATGATTACTGATAATAGACACATGTACAGTGTTCTACAAACGTAGCTAACAGCAGTAATTTGTTTAGTTTTAAAGCCACTTTCAACAGCTGAAAGTTGTTACAAAACAAGGAAACAGACTAACTCTATCACAATCTTTAAAGCATATACACAGTATGCACACTTCCTTACTAATTAGCCACCCACTTTGAGGAAGTGGTCACTGATTGATAAGGGTTGTCACCCAAAAGAAAGTCTGCATGTTACTCATCACCAGATCTCTGCTCAGCTTTCAGCTCAGTTACTGTTCACAGCAGGAGCTGACACTGCAAACACAGCTGGAGCGAAGGATGGACATAATAGTCTTCTTGTGGTGTGCCATCAGGCAAACTGAATTGATAGAAAATAGACAGTAAAAGGTGCCCATTCAAGATAGGGACTTGAAGTCACCAGGAGGACTCCCAAATGGTCAGCCCAGGACCTCAGTCCTCTCCCAGGTGTCTCCTAAACACATAGACTTTAAGATCAGAAAGGGCAATCATGATAATCTAGTCTGACCTCCTGTACATTGTAGACCACAGAACCTCACCCACTCACTCCTGTAATAGATATCCATAACATCTGGCTGAGTTACTGACATCCTGAAATCATGGTTTAAAAACTCCAAGTTACAGAGAATCCACCATTTACACTAGTTTTAAACTGCAGGTGACCTGTGCCTGATGCTGCAGCGGAAGACAAAAACCTCCCAGGGTTTCTGTCAATATTACTGGGGGAAAATTTCCCTTCCCAACCCCAAATATGGTGATCAAGTGGACTCTGAGCATGTGGGAAAGACCCACCAGCCAGACACCTGGGAAAGAATTTTCTGTAGCAACTTGGAGCCTTCCCCATCTAGTGTCCCATCATTGGCCATTGGAGATATTTGCTGCTAGCAATTGCAGATGGGCTACATGCCATCATAGGCAGTCTCATGGTACCATCCCCTCCATAAACTTATCACGCTCAATCTTGAAGCCAGTTAGCTTTTTCCCCCGCTGCTTCACTTGGAGGTTGAGTTGTCTGCTCTCACCATCCAGTCAGGGAATCAGATGTTACCATTTGAGTTCTTGCAACTGGGGGTGATATTTCCCCATCTTTGTGCAATGCATCTTGTCACACCAGCTTGCATAACACAAATTAGGTCGTACCGGTTGATGATATACCCATCTCAGGACATAGCAAATCAACCACTGTTCAAGTTCCAGTGAGCAACTTACCTTACCAAGTTGCTTTCTGTGGGCCTCCACTGGGGTGTGCCCTTTGGCCAACTTTGCGGTTATGCTTGCTCAAGTTGCCGTTTCTCCTTCCAAACTCTGCTAGGTGCTGAAATGTCTAGTTTAAAATTCATATAATTTATACAAAGTCCCTCTCTGTTCTTCGATGCTCTTTAAACTTGTTTTAAGAGTCCTTCATGCAACGCAAAATCATTTCAAGAACTTGTTCTTCAGTAGGCTGAAACATACCAGGAATCTTCCATACCTGGTCTCCTTGTTTTAACAACAATGGTGAGACGTTGGTGTGTAAGACTGAGCTGAATCTGGGTATTATTATTATTACTATATCAACACCTGTCCGGGATGGATAATACTTAGTCCTGTCTTGAGTGCATGGGGACTAGACTAGATGACCTCTTGGGGTCCCTTCCAGTGCTTATGATTCTATGAAACAGTTACATTTCTGATTATGTTACCTGTGATCAGGTATTCTTGAAAACACACTATTTGGTTTAAGTTCCTTTTATTTACTGCTTCTTTTGGCACAGGTATATTTTACTAACTTGGTGACATAAGCATGCTTGATTGCAAATATTACCCTTACTCCTTCACTTGACTAAACTAAACAAAATCAATATGATCACAATCCCTTTTTTCCCCTAACAGGATTTCCCAAGAGGTAAACCCCATCATTCGAATTTACAATATTTTGCCCAAAGTTATATCCCTTATAATCAACTTCACTTTTATACAAAACTTCATTTAATCATGATATTTCATCAAGTTCCCCATTTGCCTGCTGTGGCTGACACATCATATCATACCTTAGAGTTTGATAGAAGTTAATTTAAAACTCATTCATAGTATAAGAAAAAGTGTAAATTATAAGTAAATGTATTATAAATGCTGTGTAACTTGGTATAAATTTAAGATGCTGTTTAACTGTGCTGCAGATACTATGCAGTACAGTTATGCAACATGAGGTTACTGCTGTGTAACATAGCTCTAAGTTGTTTCAAATTCTTATCTTGCCTTATACGTTTGTCTCATATTTTTTGTCTCATATGTTTGTCTCATACGTCTTGTCTTATACGTTTGTCCCTTGTCTCATATGCTTCAAACTTTTATCTTGTTCCATACAGTCTTGCCCCACATGTGTCTTTACAAAATAGGTACTTTGTGTTTGTATGTCCTGTTCTTTCCAGACAAATAAGTAAATAGATAGGGAATAACAACATGTATTTACTTGTCAATTTGCATGAGGCCCCCTCTTGCCTCCTCCCTCATCTAAAGAAGTATATAAAAAGGTCTTGGCAATGTATAGGGCGAAGCCACAATTTGAGTGTTAACTCTGTGGCTTCAATTTGCTGAGCAAATAAACTTGTATTCAAGATCTCCTGTGTCTACCTGTTCTTTGAGGGTAAATTGGGACAGGCCTCCAAAGAAACGAAGCCATTTGTGCAACAATAGCTAGTGGAAAAAGAGGCATCTCTTTAGCCTCACAAGAAGTGCACTCTTTCAGAAAGCTGCAGCAACCCTGAATTTCCTGACTATTGAAGAAAACTAGCTGTTAGACCTTAGTTCTCTCAGCCCTTTTTCCTGTCTTCTCTAAACAGCCTTAACACCTTAGAAATTCTTAAATGGCAATAATTCATAGCTTAGTTTCTACATTGACTTCTCCCTCTCTCTTCTAAGGAATAACACAGCAGTGAAAATCACAGAACTATCAAGAGGCCAGTTAGACATCACCGCTTGACTTGCTCATTGATGCATCCCATCCTCATTTTCCATTCTGTTTAGGTTGGAGACAGGGATCTTGCACTTTACTCAGCCGTAAACCAACGTGGCAAACTTCTGGTTCTATAGACTGAATAAATAATAATTACAGATATCCTCGTATTACTGTTTTTAAAACAACAATGCTTGCAAGGGGAAAAAAAAGTCCATTGAGATGGAAACATCTAGTTTCTAGGGGTATGTCCTGGGATAGAAAGCGATCTGGTTTATTGCAACAGAAGGATGTAGTCTTAGAGGACTAGGTAGTAGAAACTGATGTCCTAAACCTGATTCTGACATAGGGTGTCTTTGTGGTCTTGTGTTAAATCATTGAACACTTTCCTGCAGTTAAAATGGAGATGACAATAGTCAGCTGCCTCACAGGGATTAAAGAGGATTAATTAAATCTTTGTAAAGTGCTTTGGAGATTGAAAGCATTCCTAATATTAGAAACTGCCTTCCATTCCACAGACAGCAACAGCGTCAGTCGTATGGAACTTTAACACCTTTATCTCTGAATGTGTGCAACTCTCCACTCGCCGGATCCAAAAGCTTCTATATATTGATTCAGTGAACTGTATGCCAGTTGCCATTGCAACTTTTTCTGGTGCACCAGTGTATTTTCGATAATGCAATACAACTGTATTTTCCATAGTCCCTTCCCCCCACACACATCTTAGTTTGATGGAAGAAGAGGCAATGAGAAGGTTCAGGGTGGTAGGGCAGACAACCATCTGATATGGTAAGAGATGTCTGTTTTTTGGTGCCATTATGCTCTGTGACCCATCAGGATCTACTTGGAAGCACTGGATCAGATAACTGTTTCTAATTGGTTGGTAATGCTCACACTCTGTGATATGAACTCTGATATTACTTTGGAAAAGCATGCTCTTGTGTTTTTTCATATCATTGTCCGTTGTTTCCTTGAACTGCATGCAAGTCCTCCTAATGGCAGTACAGGGTGATGTTTGAAAGGGGAATAATGTTCCAGGAAGGTTCTTGTACCAGCTAGGGAGGGAAAGTCCATGAACTAAATAGTGGTAACTTAATGGAGGGTTTTGAAAACAAGAAGATAGGTTTGAAGGGAAGACTGTATTGCAGAACAGCACTTAGAAATGTCCTTAAAAGACTCTGACGCTCTAGGAGAACATTTATTTTTCTGTTATGAAGTTTGGCATACTTTATTCCTCCCCTTAAAGTTCCTGCCATAGAGTTTCAATAAGTTTCAATGGACTTCATGTGCCAAGTATTTTTCGTTTAGGGTATTGATTTGAATCTGTGATTAATCCTGCTCCAGCTGGAAAGCAGTAGGTTTATTTGCAGAGCATGTTTGAGGAGATATGTCTGACATGTTACCAAGCTTTTCAAGAGGAAGTGGGTGAGGCCTCAGCTAGAGGTTAGTGTGAGCTTGTAATATTGCTGCTCCTGAATGAGATGAGTGGGTGAGATTTAAGTTTAGTTTTCCTTTCCATCAGTCCCTTTAATCTTTCCTTACTGACTCGTATTCTCCCTACCTCTTCTTAAGAAGTTGCTCCTAACTTTAGCTGCCTTTTTTTTTTTTTTTGAGTGACGTGTTTAATAAGAAATCAGAGCCTCAGTACAGCAAGTTCCTTAATTATGTGTTCAAGAGTAGTACCAATGGGACTTCGGGACCTCGGACCAGATAGGACCTCATGGGTTGTTGAGTCCAGTCTGCTGTTACCCCAAAATCAGGACTCTCCCTATAAAATCGAGACATCTGGTCACCCTCATTGAACATGAATTGATGACCTTGAGGTGAACGATTACATATTATGTACTAATTCCCAGCGCAGTGTGTTCTTCCAACATCTGAGGTTTGCGCTTCAGTTAATTGTAAAGGCCATACCGTCAAGATCTGTTTGTGTGTTTGTTGTGAACATTTTCAACGGGTTTGGATGCTGTAGAGGAAATGGATCTGGGGCATGTCTCTATAAAGTAAAATGAACTTATATACAAGAGCTATAGAGAGCGATATATAATCAATGACCAGAGCTATATAAATGCCTCACCATTTCCACATCACCTATAGTGACTGGAAGGAGCTCATCAGCTATTGGGACTAGCTCAGCGTTTCTCAAACCGGGGGTCGCAACCCCTCGGGGGGTCGCCGGCGGGCTCCTGAGGGGTCGCGAGCTCCTAGCGCCGCCGAAAAGCCACCGCCTTGATCACTTCCGCATTCGGTGGCTTTTCGGCAGATATACTGAGCTATTTCGGGAGCGCTCGGCATGTCTGCCGAAAATAGCCACGGAATGCGGAACTAATTAATTCGGTGGCTTTTCGGCGGACATACAAGGGTCCGCCGCACCGCGGCAGAAAGCAAAAAGGGGTCGCGGTTCTCAATAGTTTGAGAACCGCTGGACTAGCTGAAGGGAAGGAGAAAGCAGTCATTGATTAACTTCAGCTAATGACTGAGGTCAAACCACTTTCAACATCTGATGCCATATTCTAGAATGGGCAATGAGCAGGGTATGTCCTTCCCCATGCCTGCCAGTTGCAGAAGAAATGTGGAAATCCTACCACTCATGTACCTCCCGACACTTCACTAATGTTTGTTACATTTCAGGTGTCCATTTTGCATGCTTGCCTTTTTCATTTCTGGCGAAACAGCTAAGTGACGGTAAAATCCTGTGAATTGATAAATGTCACCAGCACAGTTCAGCTACCCTTGTAAGATTCCTTCATAAACATTTAAAAGAACAATTAGTCAAATGCAGTGCTATGTGATAAAGGTCTGCCGCTGAACCTGGTCTGTGTAACAGAAGGCCCCAAATTATCTGTTGGATGGAGGTTCTGATCCAATTTCCTCTCTGCGTTTGGGAGGTTGGAATGAGGTGAAAAAGAAAAACAAAACAAACAGACCAAAAAACAAAACAAAAAAAACCCCGGCCTCAGACCAGTCTGGAGGCAGCCATGTTATAAGAGACTGAAAATTATTTTTTGAACAGAGAGCCTGAAAATAAATACTCAACTGCCCCCATGATGGTGGAATAAGTATGCAACTGGCAGGCATGCAGAAGGGCAACCTCTGAGTCCAAACCACTTTCAACATCTACTACCATATTCTGGAATATGGGGTGAGCAGGCTGTGTCCTTCTGGGCGCTTGCCAGTTGCAGAAGAAGGTGGTGAGTAAGCTGTTTGCTGGTAGTAAAGCTCTTTCCCTCCCTTCTTCAGCACCTCTTTAGAGTAGGAACTTCAAGACGTTTTGGCTCTTCCATTTTTTAATTTTTTTTTTTGGTAGGCTATTTGGCTGAGTTATCGGAGAACATGATCTGAGATTTATTCTTCCACGCCTTTCCAGATACATGGGCATCCTGTGGTCTGAGCATTTGCTCCTGCTCATTCCGCCACAGTGGAGCCAGGTTAGGGTTTATTTTTGGGCTTTCTGTTCAAAAAAATAACGTGCAGCCTCTTATAGCACGGCTGCCTCTGGACTGATTTGAAGCTAGTTTTCTTTTTTTCTTTTCACTCCCTTCCACCCACCCAAACGCAGAGAGGAAATTGGATCGCAGCCTCCATCCAACAGATAATTTGGGGCATTCTGTTACACAGATCAGGCTCAGCAGCAGACCTTTAGCACATAGCACTGCATTTGATTAATTGTCCTTTTAAATGTTTATGAAAGGATCTTTCAAGAACAGCTGAACTGTGCTCCTGACATTTTCCAATCCACAAGAATTTACAGTCGCTTAGCTCCTTCACCAGAACTGTAAGATAAGTTTGCAGAAAGGCAACTTGAAATGTTATGAAATTTAGTGAATTGTTGGGAGGTACGGAGAGGGAGAATTTCCTATCTGATGTAAACGACGTTTTTACTCCCGTCTCAAGTATATCAGCAGCTACACAAACTTTTTGCTTGTAATAACCACTTATTCCATCCCACCTAAGTTTGCTGGCAGAAAACATGACAGCTTCTTTATTTTTTTTTAAGCATTGAAGTGATAATGCAGGCAAGAGCAACTCAAATGTGCAGCCTAACTTTGTATTCCACAGTCTCAATACTTATTTATGTATATATGTAGTCTAGGATTGGATTTTTATCAGTAAATGTCAGTAAATGTCGATTTCACCTTATGCGCACACACTGACAAAATATCTATGATAATTGAAATTTATAGATAGGTAAAATAAGAAAAATGCGTCCTGAGAACTTATTAACATTTGATTTAAGAATATTTACTTTGTATATTTTGACATGTGATGTTGACATTTTGTGTTTTGATAGTTAAGCTTTATCTTTTTGAACCTCAATGTCTACTGTCATTAAATCATATTTATGTGACTGCCCTCCATAATGTCCTGGAACTGTGAAAATCTAAATTGATAAAAAATGGTTAAAAGTAAACATCAATATTGTCTAACAAAATTATAATAAAAAAGCTGAATTCTGCCAAATATATGTACGGTACTTAGAGAATCTTAGGGCAAATGTCTGAAGCCCAAAACATTGTCATTATAATAAAATATGGAATTGTAGTTACATAGGAGATTAGGAGTGGTTTTAGGGGATTAGGAGTGGTCTTTCTATGAGTGGCCTATAGTGACGCCTAGTCCCTTTCTTAAATTTAATTTAGACCCTGTAAGGAGTAGAAATGATTTGTTCCCTCCCACCCCAAAGTGTCGTACTTTGCATTTATTGACAGTGAATTTTTTTGCCATCATGTTGCCCATTCCCTTAGCTTGTTTATTTCTCTTAAAATCCCTCACTGTCTTTTCAGGTCTTGACTAACCTTTATCATCTGCAAATTTTGCTATCTCACTACTCTCCCCCATCTCCAGTTCATTAATATATCCATTAAACAGCACGGGACCTAGAACAGACCCAGGCTGTTGATATTTTGCCATGGTGACCATTGACCATTTAATCCTACATTTTGCTTTCTGTCTCTGGGCCAGGTTTTATCCAGGATAATACTTTGCCTCTTGCCTCATAACTAAAGTACTTAGCTTTTTTAGTAGCCTCTTGTGTGGAACCTTCTACCAGGCTTTTTGAAAGTATAACCAAATTGTCAGCTGGTTTCTCCTTTATCCACTGCTTTGCTGTGTCCAAAGTATTCTGAGACAAGTGAGTAGAAATGAAAAATAATTGCCAGAGAGGGCCCCCCCATGCTTTAAATTAAAGGAAAAAAGAAAACAGAATCTTGCTGTCTGCTAACAGAGGCGTAATGAAGCGGTGGCTCAAGGATATGAGCCTGTGTAAGGAACTTGGATTCTAATCCCAGCTTTGATTCTTACTTTTTCTTTGACCTTGGTCAAGTCACGTAACTCTAGTCTCAGCTTCATCACCTGTAAAATGTAAATAGTGCTTACCTGCTTCACACGGGCATTCAGCATTCATCAGAAGTTATTCACAGATCCTCTGATGGAAGATGCGATAGGCCAATGGTCCCCAAACTTTTTAAGTCATGCTCTCCATTGCCCCTCTCTGCTCCCCCTGTGCCACTGGGAGTGTGGCCATGGCTCCTGGGGGGCAGAGGATGTGAACAGGGACAAGGGGTGCTGAGATTGGGGCCATATTTGGGGGCGCGGGGCAAGTCTGGGGCCAGAGTCTGGCTGGGGTTGGGAATGGAGCTGCAGTCAAGGACCGAGTGTGGGGGTAGGGCTGGGGGCTAGGGCTGGGGGTGGGGCCAGAGCAGAGATGGAAGCAGAGCAGGGTGGGTGCTGCAGCCTTCCCGCCCTCTGTGGGAGCTGACCTGGGCCCAGCTGTGCCCCCCCAAACATTCCTCCATGCCCTCATTGGGGGGCACACCCCACAGTTCATTGACTTCTGCTATAGGCTGGCCAGTTATTACCCTCAAACTATATTAACTGTGTGTCTGCTTCATGATGTTTTGGCTTTTTCGAACCTTGCAATAGTCAATGTATAGACATAAAGGGTGACATTTCTCCCAAAGCCACCCATGGTGGAAGCCCCTCCCTAGCCCCGCCCCCATTCACTCCCTCCCACTTCATGCCCCCGACTGCCCCCCTCAGAACTCTCCCTCCTTGTCCCCTGACTGCTCCCTCCTGGGACTCTCACCCCTGAC
Source organism: Sternotherus odoratus (assembly GCA_032164245.1). Classification (NCBI taxonomy): domain Eukaryota; kingdom Metazoa; phylum Chordata; order Testudines; family Kinosternidae; genus Sternotherus; species Sternotherus odoratus. Next base: position 5,898,398 of record JAVMKO010000002.1, read on the forward strand.
TACCTCCCATAGCTCCACCCCCTCTATAAGCCTTCCTGCTCCTTGTCCCCTGACTGCCCCCCTGGGGCCGGTCCCTGCCCCGGCGCCTGACTCTTCCAGCCAGGACTACAGCCACGGCACCCGGCTCATGGGGCCGGTCTGCCACAGCGCTAAGCTCCTCGGCCAGGGCCCCCCATGGGTAGTCTTGTGCACCCCAGTTTACAGTCCACTACCTTAGAAAACCTCTCCCTGTGTCTGAATCCCCATGATGGCTTTGAAATACCGCTGACAGGTATTTATAATAGGTGATTTGCTGTATGTGACAGTCTGTTATCCTGTATATGTTAGTACATTATGATTTCACTTGTACATGTTTATTTCCTCTTCAAAGTGTAGCTGTGGTCAGAGAATAGTGTAAGTCCTTACTCAGTGTAACTTGACTCACATCTGCTCGCTTCACAGCACAAAAACATGTTTTCCTACTGGTTAGCTCTGCAGAGCCACTACCATTGTGGGCGAGTAATCTGAAGTCTATTTTGATTATGTGTCACTCTCAGAATTGTCAGCCGAGTTCCAGCCTTCAAATCTTTGCTCCTGGTAATGATTTAAGGGGAAAGGGAATTCTTACAAAAAGTTTTTCGCCGTTGCTAGCTGCGGTTTGCATCCGCTGGTGTTTTTAATCAGAGCACCTCTCATCGACGTGGTGCTTAAAATGCATGGAAGGCATCATTGCTAAAAGCAGTGGAGCTGACCCAATGTTAATGGTGGGCAGTGTTTGTAAAATTTCCGTGGTGCAGGTGAGGCTTAAAAGACCAGGCTGCCTGGTCAGATCTGAGATGGAGTTTGTAGATCTAGCAGTTTGAAAAAAAATAATCTTTTGAGTTGTAACCAGAGCTTGGTATTTGAACAATCCTTTACACTTCTCTCATGCCTTTTATTCAGGGATCTCAAAGCACTTCGTTCAGCCTCCTAGGTAGGGAAATATTGAGAGAGCATAATTTATAGAACCTCATAGTGTGATGTCATTTTGCTAGCATGCAACCGCATTTTAAGTATTCAATAAAATATAGTTCCTGAATTAATGGAGAAGATTGTTGTTGCATTGGGTCCCTTGTGTTTTTGTGCGAAGTCCTGCTGCTGTGTGAGATAAATAAATCATTATAGCTACATTCTTAATACCTGGCTATTATGAGTAGTGTTGCACAGAGATTTATTTGGAAAGTTTGATGAATTTTTAGCTTAGTGTACACACACTAAGTCCTTCCACTGCTTGCATCCGACGAAGTGGGTACTAGCCCACGAAAGCTTATGCTTCAATACTTTAGTTAGTCTTTAAGGTGCCACAGGACTCTTTGTTACCTGTACACACTGCAGAAGTCTTTAATTTTTTGTAATGGTCTTAAAATCTGTAGATACACATTTTCTTTGCTTCCCATTGTGGCAAATTTTTGGCACTATTATGGTGGGTCCCATGCTTTCTCTTCTTGTGTGGGGTTCGGGGCACCATTTCTTGCCCCTGAACAGGGTATTAACTGCCCCACTAGTATCGTAGGGGAGGGGAGTAGAGAGGGAGGGACCCGGGCCCTCCCTCTACTCCAGATCCCAGCCCAGGGGCCCTGAGGATAGCGGTAATCCACTTGAATTAGCTATTCCTTCCCCTGGGCTACTTCCCTCTCCTACCCTTCAGCTTGTGTGGCTTCCTGCCCTCTCTCTACACAAGCAAGGGTCTCATTACCTAGAGTCTGGGTCTTCTTGGTTCCAAACTCTCCGTCAAACTGCTCCAACTCCATCAAACTGCTCCAACTCCTTTCCTCCTCCCCCGTCTGCCTGAAGCAGGGGGTTTTATTAGGTTCTTAACAGGGCCTTAATTGATTGCAGGTGTTCCAGTCAACCTGCCGCCAGCTTCCCTAGTCCACAGGGAGACACACCTCAATTAGCTCTGAGTTTATATATCTCCCCTCAAGCACTCTACCGCAGCTCCCTGACCCTCCTCTATCACACCATAAACTGCAGAATGAACTCTGCATTCCTCGGGACTGTCTTTTATTTATTTGTGTGTTCAGGGCTAGCACAGTTTGGCTGACAGATGCCTCTTGTTGAATGAGAGAGGCTAGTGGTCAGCCAGGGTCTGCATGGAAGAGGCTCCCCAACTCCCTAACAATCCCCCCTCAACCTTCTCCCCCACAACTGTTCCATGCTTCTCCCACCCAAACCCAACAACCCTCCAGGATCACTCCCAGGATCTAGCCCAGCAATTACTTCCCTCTCCCCCAGCTCCTCCCTTACCCCAAGAAACAGTGTGGGAAATACGTTTCTGTATTGAATCATTACTCAGAGTTCTGTATTAATATGCCTAGTAAAGGATCTATTTGTCAAAAAACATTTTCTGAATCTTTTTTGTCATCTGTTTTGTTACAGACATACTTGCTGACGGGTATTTTGAAATAAATTTCCAAAATAATTAAAACTGGCATCATCATATTGTGCCATTTGGACAAATAAAATATGCAGAATTTTGTGGAACTTTAAAATGTGCACAGAATTTTTAATTTTGGGATGCAGAATTCCACCAGGAGTAAAGTTCTTCCATAATTGTTCATTAAGGACATCACTGTATTTACTCATGTAGAATGTAGTGAACAGAAGGATGTTGCAAAAATGTCTAGATCGGAGGTTTTTAATCTATGCAGTGCGCCCCCTTAGCGGGGCATGGAGAAAGGTTTGGGGTGGCGTGGCTGGAGCCCAGACCAGCCCCTACAGGGTGCGGACAGGGATTACTGCCCAGTTCCTCTCCTGGCCCTGGCCTTGGCTTTCCGCGCTGTACTAGAGGTTCCAGCTGCCTGCTCTGTGCCTGGGGATCCGCTCCCGGCTGTGGCTCCCAGCCCCATGTTTGGGGCAATGTTCCCTCTATTTTTTTCCATCCATGTGTGGAATAGATTTTGGTATGTACGGATGTGTGCCACCACTAGAAACAAAAAACCTAGATATAATATATTTTAAAAAAAATGATCATAAGAATAATTACTCCAGCCAGGACTGGTTAAGTGTTAGAACTCACTACTGAAAAAGTAAATTTTAGTGTAAGAGAGAAATAAAAAGTATGAAATGCATAAGCCCATCGAACGCCTAAAATAACACACTTTGAAAGAATAAAATTACAGAGAATATATGTGCATTGCAGGAAGTAACAACAGTAGTACAAGTATGTGTTGGGAGATGTGTGAAAGAGACTGTGTGTGTGTGTGTGTGAGAGAGAGAGAGACATAGAAATATGTGTGTGTGTTACACAGAGACTGTGCGCGTGTGCTAACTGCTGGGTCTCTTCAAGACCTTCCCTGAACACTCTCCTTCTCTGTCCTGAGCCCTGTTGTCTTCCTTCCCCTGCTCTGTGGAGGTAGGGTACATGGATAGAGTGTGTGTGTGTGTGTGTGTAAGACAGAGAGACTGGTTGAGCTGGCTGCTGAGGAAATCTCAGAAACAGTGCACTGTCTCTTTAAGAAAGGCACTCAGACACACCATTCAGACTCCATGAGCAGTCTTCCTGAGCCAGGCTGTCCCCTCTGCACTGGTTTGCAGAGGTGGGATACAGGGGTTGGGGAAGGGGGCACTCTGACATCAGCACCCTCTCTCTGCACAGACAGCAGGAGGGTCCCAGGTGCAGCTGCAGGATGGAGCAATGTGTCAGAGGAGGGGCAGCTGAAAACATGCTGGGCGCGGCCTTTGAATCTCTCCTGCATGCCAGCCAAGTGCCCAGTTTACAGGAAACACAGGACTGGGGTCCCGCCTGCCTGCATAATGTAGAAGCTCAAGGGGGTGAGATACTTAAACCTCACCCATTTATTTATTTTTTTCAGACTCACTGAGCAATTCTAGGCAAAATCAAGGGTTTCATTGCTTTAACTTTAGGCACTCAGGGATCTTTTGGCCATATTGTTATTAGCAGTAGGTGACTTGCCTTGCAGAGACTGACTGAATGGGAAGTGTGCCTATTAGAGACTGAGAGGATCTGTTTGGTTACCTAGTCCATCTTTGGCCAGTGCAATATTGTTTTTGACCAATTATTTGTTAATGCTTGCACTGTATTCGTTGGCTATCATCTGTTGGTTTCCAAAAATTCTTCTCCTTCTCGGTCTGATCAGCCAAACTCCTAGTAGTCACAGTTTCTGGGTCTGTAAGAAGATGCAGTGATCAAGTTCCCTTTTTTCTCTGGCCGGACTAGTAGAACAGCAGTGCTGAATACATGCAATTTCTTTCCTTTTTTCCCTTGTTGAAGGAAATGGGGGAGTTCCCCGAAAGAGCAGCACTAAAGAGAATTGATTTTGCAGTTTCCTAGTCATTATATACCTAATTTAACCCCCTCTGTTCCAGCTACTGTTCTGAACCCCACTGAGTAGAACAGAACCCCAGGCAAACTTTATTTGCACAGGGGTTAATTATTGCAGCTCATCATTTATGAATCACTTTAGTCCAGCATGGCACTATATAAACAAAGACAAACAGGTACCCTGAAGAGCTGAGAAACAAAAGTCCCCTAGTGGATTTGGCTCTCCAGTTTATTGGTTCTGCTATAATTGTTTTGTGCACCCAATTTGTAGAAAGCAGCACCTCCTGCTGCATCCTGGAGTTTAAAGACTGTCCAGTTTTGGAAAGGATACCATGCGTGAGTGCTGGGTCTGGGACGTCTGGAGTAATTAAATAGGGAATGAGTGAATGGCAGCATATTTTATGGTCTGTTTGTCTCCCACAGTGGCTCTTTTAAAAACATGATGTGACTGAAAGTCTTGCAACATATTTGTAAATATTTTTTTTCTGGTTGGTATGGGGGAGATTCCCTGAAAGGTGTCCCGGAATTCTTCTTCATCTCAGCGTTTCCACTCCGCTCTCCCTCTGGCTTAAGAAAGCCGGAAGGGGAAAGTGTTGCCTATGATGGTCTGGGATGTGGCACCTTTAGGGCATCAGTGCAAATCTTGATAGGGATCGAAAGTTGTCATCTGATGGCTTTTTGTTCCATTATTTTCTTTTTGTCCTTATTAACATACATAAATGGAGAAAATATAATCATTTGGATTATTCAGATGCTTGTCGTCCTTAATATTAACCTAAGAAATTCATATTTATAACACACAATGTCCAAATGAAAATAGCTACTCCATCCTCCTCATCCTGATGCTATTTCATTGTTATACCCACGTCTGTCTTAGCGCTTCTGGAACTTTTTCCCCTTCGTATTGCTTCCCCTGTGTAAATCATCACCATCTGCTGTCCTTTTGTCTGCCATGTTTGTGTCTGCTTATTCCCTAGTATTTTTACAGAATCTATCTGGGTTTTTTTTTGCCCCTCGTCTTCACTTTCAAGGCCTTTCCCAGTCAATCCCCACCTTTCCTACCATCTCTCGCCTCTGAGCAGGCTGTCATGTGAGCCTCTGTTTCCCACATGTTACATTTTCAAGCAAGGACCTTTATATTTTCTCCCTTGCTGCCCTATGTGCTTCAAAGGAGCGCCCTGTGAACACCCACAAAACTAACTCATTATCTCCCTTCTCTTCTTAAAACACTCCTTTGCCCGGATGCCTGCAAAAAGCTTGACAATGGGTAGGCTGCTGGCATGCTGTGACCAATACTCTGATCAATATTGTCTCATTGATTCCGTGCACTCCCTCTTGGTCTTTCTGTATCCATTTGTCTTTTGCTTTATACTTCCCTTGTAAGCTCTTTGGGACAGGGATTGTCGCCTAGTGGAAGGCTTTTGATTATTTCATTGGAGATGCAGGTTAGACTTAAGAGATGACAATGACCAGGCTCTAAGCATCTTTGCATTTGTTTTTCTCCCTCCTTCTTGCAGGGCTACCACTCTGCAAGCTCTTCCTGTGACTTTTCATATATAGTCAAAGGCAAACAGCTTACTTCTTTCAGAAATCACGGCTGTGTTTGTGTGATGCTGAGGAGGCTATTTAAAAACAGGGTATAGAACTGCTGCTGGCAAGTGGCCTCAAATCAGATCACCCATGTTGCACCTGTGTTATTGGATTGACGGGCTGGCGCTCTGGTTACAGCTGTGGCGTAAGTGAATTAGGCTCCCAGGATCCTGTTTTTATTACTGTTTTATGTGGCATGAGCTTGTTTTTCTCACTTTTGCACACAGATTTGTTTGCACCGTTGCTCCCTATAGAATAAGTGACTACGGTTTAGAAAAGTGAAGTGCGCCCTTCTAAGTGAGAGAGAAAATTACTGACACGTGAAGCACAAAATGTGAACATGCAGCAGTTTGCAAACAACCCCCGCCTCTCAGCCCTGCTGCGCCATCTCGAAACCAAACACAAGCAGAGGGCCAAATTCTCCCCTGGTGTACCGCCATTGGCAGGGGGCCAAATTCTTTCCTGGTGTAACTCCATTGGGAACACTGGGAAACAGTGAAGTTACACCAAAGATGGATATAGCTTGCTCTTTGTATTCCAGTAGCACCTAGGGGGCCCAGATAAGACCAGGGCCCTGTTGTGCTAAGCACTGAACATACTGGGAGTGGGAAATAGAGCTTAAAGTTTAACTGGACAAAGCAAAGTGGGGAGAAGGGAAGTATCATTATCTCTCTTTTACAGATGGGGAGCTGAGACACAGAGCAGTCAAATAACTTGTCCAAGGCCACACAGGGAATCTGTGGCAGTGGTGAGAAATGGACCAGATCTTCAGAGGTCCAGACAGTACCTTAACCATAAGACTGTCCTTTCTCTTCACAAGGGAATTTTATCTGATTCAGTGAGATAGAGCAGAGAGATTGACCATACTCTGCCTTTTGACGTGTCCTTTGTTTATTTTTGGAACATCTGTCCTGGGTTAACTTGTTTTTTGCATCTGCCTATGCAGATCTGAAAGACTTTTGGCATGTTGTGCAACCCCCGCTTCCCCCTGCACCTGGCGGCTGGACTCCTACCTTTCAGCCGTGGGTAATGGTTGTCCTGCAGCAGGCTAACACAGGAACTTTGTTCTCTGGATCAGAAGCTCTTAAACCCAACCATAAACTGAATGGGGGGAGGAAAGATGGGGACAGTGGTGGTGGTATGGTGGTGCTATTCCAGTTGCTGCCCACAAAGTAAGCTCTGCCCATCTGAGGCATCTCTCAGAAAATTGTGCAGATATTGAGAGGATGATTGTACCTGCTTGTTCCTTGAGCTGACTCCCTTCTGTAGGGCTCTAACATGCCTGTGGCTTTTGCTAGGCTTGATCCTCCTCTCCTGTCTTAAATGAGGAAATAAATAATGTAAATGTTAACGCTACCTGTAAGCACTGGACAACCGTGTTAACATCTCACTGAGATGCAGGGGGAAGTCCATCCCTCTCAGAGATGTTTGTTCAATCCTCTCCACAGACTGGTAAACATCTCTGCATTGGGTTCACTTGGTTCACTTGTGTGAGGCTTTCTTCAGCTATAATAGCGAAAGACCTTGTTCTTTATATGTGAAAACAGAGGTGATGGAGAACTCAAGAGGTGCTGGCAAGCCATACTGCCGAGGAGCAGCTCAACCCAAGTCCTGAGCCAATTTTTTTTTGGTTTCCATTGTTATCTGCCTCTCTTGGCTGTGAAAAATTGCATTTGCTCACAGGGAATTTAGAGCTCATGGCTTGATGGCCCTGGAGACCAATATCCCTTTCTGTGCCTGAGGAGCACCAATACACCATGGGCATTGTGAGAGCCACACTTTGCCTTGCTAATATGTGCCTCACTCCTGACTTGACTGGAGATGGTAGGAGAAAAGATAGTTCATCATCCATGCCTATATGCTGAGACTGCCAACAAAGACACTTCTCTAATAGAAGCTGTGACCTTGCTTTATGGACGTATGCTTATGAATATGACATAACTGGAATATGCTTCACTAAATACTCCTTGTATAGTGTCAGTAGAAATCTTCTAAGAGTGTTAATCCTATTTGTTTGCATGTATTATTTCTATATCAGAAGTTAGGAGAATAAGATATAAACTTGTATCACTGATGTAAACATAGTAAGTGGAGGCCATTAAGGGTGCTCCAGAAACAATCAGTTGCAAATGTCCTTAGTTACTTGAAAGCTTTCCTGTGTACCTGTGGGTCAGCCCATGGGGAATGGAGACTAGGGTCTTACAGTGACATGTGCCCACATCACCTGATAATAAAATCCATCTTAAATCTGGTACTTTTCCATTTAGAAGGAGGGGTGGGCACCCAGCGAAACAAAAGATTTCCGCCTTGTGCCAAAGCTAAAAAACGGGGTGGAGCAGGACAAAGGAGGCTGCCAGTCATGAGAAACCCCTGGTTACCACCTTAGATGTCTGCTGGATCTGACAAAGACTGTACCAGGGAAAACAATTAGACCCAGATTAGGAAGGAGTATAATCTGTGAAAGAAATTTATTGGAACATCTTTGAGGGTGAGATATTATCTGTAATCAGTTTCTTAATGTATTAGGCTTAGACTTGTGTGTTTTGTTTTATTTTGCTTGGTGAATTACTTTGTTCTCTCTGTTATTACTTGAAATCACTTAAATCCTACTTTTTATACTTAATAAAATCACTTTTGTTTATTAATAAACCCAGCATAAATGATTGATACTTGGTGGAGCAAACAGCTGTGCATATCTCTCCATCAGTGAGATAGAGGGTGAACAATTTATGAGTTTACCCTGTATAACTTTATACAGTATAAAATGGATTTATTTGGGGTTTGGATCCTGTTGGGGTCTGGGTGCTAGAGAAAGCTAACCTGCTAAGCTTTTTTCACTTAAAGCCTGCATCTTTGGGGTTGTGGCCCAGACCCTGGGCCTGTATTGCAGCAGGCTAGTGTGTTTGGCTGAACAAGGCAGGGTTCTGGAGTCCCAAGCTGGCAGGGAAAATGGGCTCAGAGGTACAGTGGAGCCCTGGTATAACGCGCCCCGCTACAACACGAGTTCGGTTATAGCGCGATTATACCGTGGCTCCCCAGTCCTGGCTCTCTGTCCCTGGCAGACGTGGGGGCCACGGCTTCTCTCCCCTGCTGGGCAGCGCGGAGAGAAGCTGCAGCCTCCCCTGCCAGGGACAGAGCATTCAGGACTGCAGGCGGGGGCTGTGGCTTCTCTCCCTACTGCCCAGCAGGGGAGAGAAGCTGCGGTCCCCACTTGCCTGGGAGAGAGATGCAGCCCCAGAGTTCTCTGTGGAAGCCGCGGCTCCGCGGCTGCCGGGACGGGGATGTCGGAGCTGCAGCCCCGCGTCCCGGCAGGCAGTGGCTGGCAGGCAGCGGCTTCCAACAGGCTTCTCTGGAAGCCACTGCCCCCCGCACCTGCTGGGGGCAGGGACCACCGGCACCTGCAGCCCCAGAGTCCCCTGTCCCGGCAGGCACTGGCCGCAGCTTCTCTCCCAGCTTCCCTGCCAGGACAGAGGACTCTGGGGCTGCAGGTGCCGGTGGTCCTTTCCCCCAGCAGGCGCGGGGGCAGCGGTTTCTACAGAGAACTCCGGGGCTGCAGTCTGCAGCCCCAGAGTTCTCTCTCCTGGGCAGGCGCGCAGCCGTAGCTTCTCTCCCCACTGGGCAGCGGGGAGAGAATCTGCAGCCCCCTGCCCGCCGGGAATGGAACCCTGCATTTAGCGCAATGGGATTTTCTGGCTCCCATCCGTCGTGTTATAGCGGGGTTCCACTCTGATTTCAGCACATCAAGTGACAGTCCCAAGGGGATCTCTGTGACCGAACCCATCACAGATGATATCAGATTTGGGTCACCAACTGGTTTCCTCTAGGTTATCAGAGAGACGCCAGATGACAGCCAATTTCAGTCCCTACAACATAAGTTGGAATCACATGGCAACCTACAGCAGAAAAGGCTGATATCCTTCCCATTAGGGATGTGTGGTTGGGGAAGGGGACTGCATGCTCCAGTACAGTGGTTCTCACTGAGTGGTGCTCAGAGGAACGTTCAAGGGGCACGTGGCCGGGCCGGGGCCAGCCCCTATTGGGGGGCATGAAGGGAGTGCCTTGTATTCAGCCCCCAGTATCAGTCCCGCTCCAAGCCCAGCTTTGTCCTCATTCTCTGTCTGCCCCCAGACCAGCTCTGTCTGCAGCCTTGGCTCCACTCCGACCCCAGCCTGGCTCTGCCCTCTCCCCCCCACCCCCCCATCCCCAGAGCAGCTCTGATCTCAGCCACAGCTCCACTCCACCCCCTGCTCTGCCCCCAGCCAGGTTCTGCCCTCATCCCCTCTCCGCCCCCAGACCAGCTCCGCCTCTAGTTCCAGCTCCTCCCTCATCCCCAGTTCTGCTCTCAGCTCCGCCTCCAGCTGGGCTGTGCAGTACTTGGGGGTGCGGGGGGGGGGGGGGGAGATTGTCACAGATTCCTGTTGCTGGTAAGGTGAGTGGGTACCGGAAACGTTTGAGCACCGCTGCTGTAGTCGCTAGGGCCGGGCACAGGTGGAGTTCAATGTGAACTCCTTTGGACCTCGGGCAAGTTGCTTTTAACCTCTTTGCCTGGATTTCCCCATCTGTTCGTTGGGAATGATATTCCTTTCCTGCCGTGGAGGGGGGCTGGGGCTGAAGAAGTGTTTGTGCGGTGCTTTGGCGAGAAATCCTTCTGTAAGAGTCAAGTGCTGTCCCGTGATTTCCTGAGCTGCCTGGTTCTTCCCACTTTATACAAGCAAAGATGACCTTAAACTACTGCCTCTCGGGAGGTGTTGGGAAGCTGAGGGGCAGCGGCATATTGTCTGTCTTGATGATTTTTCTCTCAGAGGGAAATATTTCCTCTCGTCTCCACAGAATCAACCTGAAAGGTTGTCTTCCCCCCAGTGAATCGGCCACAAAGGGGCTGGGACAAACCGACCAAGTGGGGACCTGCCTGCCAGCCTGGCTCGGTGACCTTTTCTGACCCGAAAGCCTTTGAAGAGCCAGTTATGAAATAAGAGCGAGTTCTCCCCCGCCCCCAGAGTCACATGCTCCTCGCATGGAGCCATGCAGCATGCTCCGAGTTAGAGGCTGCTCTGACTCCTAGCCGTGTGTGGGGAAGAGAGATGACATGACTTGCGCTGTTGATAATAATGGCTTATGTGGTATCACTTCATTATGTTTGATTGGAGTGCAGAAAGTCCCATCTGTATTCATGAGCCAGTGAGTCTGTCACCAAAGCGCTGCAGGGGGTGCGGTGGGGGGAGAAGCAGCATTCATCCTTGCTATCCAACCCTATATTCCTTCTGCAGAGGAAGGCAGCTCTGCAGAGTTATGCTGAGGGCTGCGTGTACCAGCTGCGCCTGTGAGGATGGAGCAAGTCTCTGAGGCTATGGGGTGAACTCTTCACCTCTGTAGTAAGGGAAAGAAGGGTTAGGGAGCCCCTGTGCTGACCTGGAAATTTGGGGCTGCTTCACGTTATCTGGAACACCCTGGGATAAAAGCTTTTTCTTTGAAACAACCTGGGCGAAACAGGTGTTTGTAAAGCTGTGTAAGTCTTTCCCTCCCACTTTTTCCTTCACAGAGAAGCAGGGAAAGGTGACTCATTCCACCAGCCTAGGAGGAAACCCCTCCCATTCCTGGAGGATGGTGCTTCTATCATCTTCCGTTATGAGGGTATAGCAGTCAGGCTGTTACTTTTTATTACAGTACTTTAATAGTCAATTAGTGAAAATATTTTACTGTCCTCTTGATTAATCTGCTGCCCCTGTTGGGACAGAGATGGAGTATTAAAATCATGTTTTGGGTGTGTTTAATTTGCCTCATGTTAATTGTCACATTGTGCTTTGAAAAGCCCTGAGGTGCCCAGATCTGGGAATCTGGATGGAACTCTACTAGAGTAGCAGGGTAGTCCTGCCCCGCCCCCTAAGGGGGGTTGCGCATAGAGGCCTGGTGTCCGAAAGGGGTCGCCAATAGAAAAAGTTTGAGAACCACTGGTTAGACCTTTACACTCACTACAGAAAGTCTGTCAATCTTCACTGTTGAGTAAATTGCAATCAAACAGTGCTGTTTTCCGGCAGTATACTTCCTTGACAGTAACAGAAAACACATTTTATTTCACATAACAAAACATTTGTTCACAAATGCTTTCCATTCATCATTTTTTGAATTCATATTTAAGGCAGAGAATGCGAGAAAGTGCATAAGTTAAGAGAAACAATATTACACATGCATGAAGAATGTTTATTTTTTATCAGTTTCAGGAGTAGTTCAGTCTGTGCTGTAAAAAGGCTAAATTTAGAAGCAACCATGTTGCTGTGCTTTTATACTGGATTCCTTGAAGTTGTAGTGTTGTACCTGTAAAACCAGTAAACTCATTAGCTTTCAAAATATTCTGTACAGATCAGGAGGTAATGTTGCACCCTTTGAAACACTGTATACTAGTGTTCAGAACTGTGAATGAGGAACTGGATGTGAATGTTCAGGCAGTGGGTAAATTCTGTCATGCTCAGGGACAACTGGGTCCGTGATTGAAGGGCGTTCTGGCAATAGTCAGAATTTCATTTGACTTTACTCATTTTTTCCAACTTTAATTTACAAAGGGTTAGTGGACTCGGTTGTAGTGTCATAATAGAATTTGATGATGTGAACTGGCGTATTTCTTTACCATAAGCTCTGTTTTTTCCTCCCACTTTAATTTAAATACAGAAGGGGAAATGTTTTCAGAGGGGGGTGAGGAGGCGAGAGAAACGTGGGGGTTTTGCTCTGAGGTTGAGCCTATCCATTTTTATCTCATTATATATCATTTTTACCTAATGCTTTTATATTATTTGAACTGTGCTTGGTTTTTAGATTTGATGCAGAGATGAAGTTGCTATAACAACATGATGATTCACATAATTCCAGCGACAATCTGCTGGGGTTTATTTTTCGATCATGAAGACTTATATGGTTCTGATGGGGATTTCTACCTGTTTTTAGTTAGTATGCTGCATTGTTTTGCCTATACAATTCTTTTGGGGTTACCACTGCTTATAATAATATCTGCCTGTTATATAGTGCTTTTCATCCCTAGTACTTCACAAAGGAGGTCAGTATAATTGCATTTTACAGATAGAGAAACCAAGGCATAGAGAGAGGTGCCTTGCTCAAGGTCATTTATCAGAGTAGTGGCGGGGTGGGGAATAGAACCTATGCCTCCAGACTTCCAGTTTACTAGGCCATGCTGCTTCGCCAATTCCCTATAGCAGTTGGAACTAAGTTGCTACAGTTTTTGACTTGCTAGTCAATGTCATTAAAAAACAAAACAAAACAACCTTTGATTCTCTGGTAGAAAGATACCTTAAAAGTGCACACTACCACCTAAATATGGAACGAAGTCCTAGGGCAGATAGAATTTACGGTCTATTTTGATCAATTTCACACCCAGAGGGTTTTTAATTGGTCAGTTTCATGTTTTCAGCTGTTTACATCTGAAATTTCAAGGTGTTGTAACTGTGGGGGTCCCAACCCAAAAAATACCCAGAAGTGGGTCTGATCTCTCCCCCACCAGAGCTTCCATGCAAGGGAAGGACAAGTCCTGTCCCTCCCCAGTCCAGCGGGACTTGAAGCTAGGAGCCCACTGGCAGGGGTGCTCCCAGCAGCAACTGAGAGATCAGATTTCACGGGGAAGGACTTATTGCACAAAACATTTTTCACAGCCATGAAATAGATACGGCCCTAGTTATAGGTACAAGAGAACTGTATTAAATGTCTAAGTATTTTAAAAGAGTCTTGAGTAACCAGGAGTTCACAGCTTTGCCGTTTTCTTCTCATCAAAATAATGTACATAATTAAAAGTGATCAATTTTTACTTCGAAATATAGCAGATCACATAAGTAAGGGCTATTGCATGTCCAGCATAGAATGCAGAGGCATAAGGAGGGTTTCTGATGGTACGCTTGAACTTAAAAAATTTCCCCTAAGACTTCTCTTCACTTAGCAGATTGGGTTTTTTTTTTTTTTGGTTTGTTTTGTTTTTTAAATTAAGCATTGAAAATGATTATTCTTGCCAGTTTGAAATTTCAGATCTTAGGCTTTTTATTTTTGGTATGTTGGGTTATGTCCTAAACTCTGATTCTGAGAATTTAAATAACCCAGCTATAGATGGAGGGAGCTGCCCAATGCATTTCTGTGGTTTTTAGCTTTTCCTGTCTTGAGCACAAAAACCTTGGTTTGAATTGAATCTGGATACTATGAGGAGAACTTGAACTAAAATGCTGTTTATTTAAAAGACAAACAAACCACCAAGTCCAAATATACCATTTGAAATATGTATAATTTGTGTAAAATAGAGACTTTTGGGAAAAATAAACATGGGAAGTCCTAGGCACACAACAATTTATATATGCTACCACATCTTTGATTGCCTGGGATTTCATGGTGGTTACTATACTGCATGGCAGGGCCATTCAAAATGTCATGGTGACAATCTGCATAGGACTTGGATCCTTTCTGGGCTAGCCCCTGCCTCAGTTTCCCCTTTTTGGGCTCCCAAGCAACTACGAGATAGGCTTTCATGTGTCAAATAACACCCCTTCTTGGAGTCTGGGTTTACTAACAAAGTTCACAGGGAAACATAAGAACTGCCACCCAGCCTTCCTAGCCAGCTCATAACCTTTCCAGTTCTTGTGCCCCTTTTGTCATCTCCCCTTTTCAGAGAGCTGTTCTTCCTTACGTTGTACTGTCTCAAGTCTCTGGAGCATCCAGTGGGAAATTAACGAAATCAGTAATGTACCATTGACCAGCCTGAGCGTTAAGTTAGAGCCTCTTTATCATGTCCAACAAATGAAATACAGTTGACAATGTAAAAAGGTCCTGGCTTTCTGTCCTGCCTAATTATGTTGAATTACAATTGCATTCTGAAGGGAGAGCCTAGGAGAGTGTCAGTGGAGCTTGAGATGGAATTGAAATTTGTAAATGACAAAAGAGGTGAGAGAAGGAGCAGACACGTAGCAATTAAGGCACTAATAACAGAAATATACCTTGCTTTCAGATTATTCAGAGCCAAGTGCTCCAGGCATTAAATTGCTGAGCATACGGACGCACACTGCTCTTGGTGGTGTTAATGTTTGGGGGTGGTCTAAGTCGAGGAATCAGGCCCCGGAGCAGGAAGTACGCCAGTGGATGTCACATGGCGCTATTAGCCCATCACATAGCTAATGTTTCTGACAGGGGGTGATAGTCAATATGATGGAGCTGTTCTTTCTTGCCTCTGATTTCTGTAGTCCTGTGGTGGTCAGAACCATCTGTTGCTATCTCGGTTGCTATCTCCTGTAGCTGGCTTTCCTGTCTCAGTTAACACAGAGAACACAATCACTCATGTATCTATTTGTTTTCATGTCATAGATAGGTGGCTCCTCCCACCTCTTCTTTCTGTCATCCACAGTTGTTGCACTTGCTCTGCCTTTCTAGGGCTACTGTGCGTGGGTTGTATGTAGAAGAGATACAGTTGATTATGCACAGATTCTCCGAGTCTGCAGAAAGGTACAGACTGACAATCAATCTGAAAAAGAGAAAGGTCATGTATCAACCTGTGCCGGGAAAACCCTACACGAAACTGAAAATCGCCATTAGCAACACCCAGCTGAGTGAAGTTATAGACTTCTGCTGTCTTGTCAGTATATTGTCAAATGATGATACTGTAGACAAGGCGCTGACAAGTAGTATCAACAAAGCCAGTTTATCGTTTGGCAGACTATCAGGCTGAGTTGGCAGCACCATGGTATTACGTTTCAAAGCAATCTAAAAGTCTGTGCTGTCCAAGTTCTATGGGTGTGAGACCTTGACCTGGGACAGGCATCCCATTAAGCTTCTGGATAAATTCAATGTATTGCATCTGCGTGCCATGCCCTTTATCAAGTAGCAGGATAAAGTTACCAATAATGAGGTTCTGGAACGTCATTAGGCCACAGGGCTCAAAGCCATGCTCATTATATCCCAGTGACGCTGGGCTGGCTATGTGTTGGGGATGGCTGACAGCAGAATGCCAAAGCAGTTGCTGCCCGGGGAACTGAAAGTGGTCAGCCGCATACGTGGCATCTAGTAGGAACACTTCGAGGACACACTGAAGCATCTCTTGAAACAGTGCAACATTGGTGTTGGCAGCAGGGAGCCATCAGCAACAGATTGACCATGCTGGCGAGCAGTAGTCAACAATGGGGTTACACAGTTGGGGATTAATCACTGTATGGATCTTGAGGCACAGAGGCTGAATCGTAAACAGCGGCGGACTCAGCAGGCGCAGATTGTAATCTCTTCTTCGGCACTGAGTTACCTATGAACTTTGTGCAGAAGGGACTTCCACTCGCCCACTGGCTTCTTTAGCCACATCCATACTCACAAGACATAATACAGTTGTCAGGGTCATCTTTGGTCATGCAGGACAACAACATGTGTGCCTTATTGTTCTATTTATGCACCCCAAGTTAAAATACTGCAAAAGTGTCAGTACTGAGCAATAAAGTCCAGTAAGATATTGATGTTATGGGACTGTACCACAGTACCAGACTTAAGGCTGGCAGCGTCACTTTTATATTATCGTGGTAGGTAGGGCTGGAACATTTATATGTCCATCTGCCGTTGTCTCCCCCGATGTGGAGTTTTGATCCCCTGACCAAGCTGACAATCCAACCTGATTCAAAGTGATCTTATCCCTGACATGGGCTAGAATCCTCCTAATGTGAGATGCTTGACTCTGCGCTCAAGCCGAGGTTGGTAGGAATGACCTGGGTGGAACGCTGCTTCTGATCATGTCTATGCAGATGGGGTGGTGGAAGGGAAGATGCCCTTCTTTCCTCCCTTACCTGAGAACCGTGGCATTGCACAGCCTATAACTCCTACTGTGGGCGCTCCTGCTATCTCCCTGCCCGCTGTATCTGCCTCAGTCGTCGGTAACGTGCTGACCTGAGAGTGGCTATATTGATGGTTGAGGACAAAAGGTGGTTATGTCTTACCAAGCCTTTGATGGAGCTCTTTTGGCAGTAGAGTAAATTCTCTCCTGAGTTATGTGAACCCTTTAAGGTCCCAGGGTGGATTGATGAAATGGGTGTCTGGCTATGATGGTGAAAGGGGTCCCTTGATCTCAAACGGGAAGAGTTAATTGTTTGTAGCAATAACATAACCACCGCTCATGCCTCCAGTCCCACCCCAAAAATATAGGTCCTGAATGTGGGAAGCTGAGCCAGAAAGTATCTGGGAGAGTCCCATGCTTGTTGTAGAGGGCATGATACCATGAGCTAACCTAGGAGAATTCTCAATCATGTGGACAATGAACTTACCTGGAACCATCTGTTTTAGAGACTCCAACGCTTCTGTGAAGGCAAATTTGGTCAGCGTAGCAAAGCCAGGGAGGTGCCAGAGGAGGGCTTCTATCCCAGCTAACTGCTGGGGTGTGAAAGTGAAGTGAGGGGAGGAATGCAAGGGGAGGTGGTGCAAATAGTTTCTGAACAAGTGATTCACAACTGGAGAGTGAGTGGGTTGAGGTGAAGTGCCATGAGCTAGCACATGCCCTGACTCTTGCTCATGTGTCTCTAATGAGGTCCTAGTGTGAGATGCTTACATGGCTCTAATGATGTCTGCTGGAGTTGCAGAGGGTGGACGAGCAGGCATAGCCTGGCCAACTGCATGCAGTGGCGGTGTTCTGTTCTTGGAGATCAGTGTTACAACCCAGCCCGGTGCCCCACTGTATGATCACTACTCCATTGGATCCCACGTGCTTGGGTCTGGGCAGTCTAGTCCCTTTATCTAGCTCTGGGGCCCTAGGCTCAAACTGTGTGTGTTGCTGGTAGAGCCAGGGACTAACACTCAGCCGGCATAGACAAGCCTTCTTCACAGTCAGGGCAGGTGGTAGCAAGGTGCCTCATAACCCTGGTAGCCCTGGGTAACATCACAGCTGGGTTCAAGTCCCTGTTCTGCCACAGACTTCGTGGGAGACCTTGGGAAAGACACACAGCCTCTTTGTGCCCCAGTTCTTCAACTGTAACATGAGGATAACAACGCGTCCCTTCCTCATATGGGTGTTGTGAGAATAAATACATTTAAGATTGTGAAGTGCTCAGATGATCCTGTTATGGGGGCCAGAGAAGTACCTATGGTAGGCAGTGGAAATTTAAATGGATTTTTAAAATTCCTCCTGTTTCAGTAATTGAAGTTTGTTATTAACACAGGCAAAAGTCACTATGTTTTACATCTGGTTTATCTTTGCAGTGTGTCTGTGTGTGCCTGTGAGGAGGGTTGCTGTATTTTTGCCAGGCATGGCTAGTGTGGCAAGTCATGTAGAGTTCCAGTAGAGCCCACCAGGCAATATTCCAGACAGCAGACTTGTTGGAAATGGACTGACTAGTCAAGGAGGAAGCTGTGTCCCCCTTGTGTGACCTCTCTCTTAGTACTGTGTTTCTGTGCGTCTGAATGGCATTTTTATTTATAAGGGAGGGGGTAAAGGAAAGCTGCCCACTTCCTGTGGGTCAAGCACATAACTCAGCAGGAGAATTGCTCATAAAACTGCATCATCATTACCACGCCCTTGAGGATTTTTGCACCAGTGACTTCAGTGTGGCCTGATCTCTGAAATGGATCAGCTACTTTTGTTTTTCTGAGTGCAGTGGCAATTCCTCTACCAACAGAGATTGATAGCCAGTGACTGGAAGCTTCAGGTGAAGCCCCATACTCCTCTGCTAACTGGGTGTATACACCTTGGGTTCCGAATGGGTGATTTCTGCCTGGCCCTCAGCTGGTGATCCAAGCGGACCCTGAAGCATGAGGATTGACCCTCTTTCTCATCGTCCCAGCATGTGTCACTGCGGATGGGTGCAGATTCACAGTGGGTGTAAATTCATCCTAGCTCTGTTGTCTTCAGTAGAGCTATTCTGCTGTAATCTAGCACAGGATTCTGTCTGCTGTTCAAGTGTTTTGTCCTTTTTTGTGGCTCTTAGTAAGATGCCTCCATCACAACCTACCCTAACAAGTTTCCCGTGCCTGATTTTTCAGAGTTGAGGAGCATCATCAACCCAGATTATTGTCAGCTGGGGTTGCAGGTGCTGTGCACTTTTGAAAATCAGACCTGTTCCCTTTAAAAAATGTATTTACTTCTCCCATGTTAGGGTCCCAGGGTGATCTCCCCTGTCAAGGAATCTGTATAACTCACTCTGCTTGGGAATTACAAACATCCTCTATTTCATTCATTTAACAGCACTTGTGATTTCTACCCTTACTTTTGCACTACTGCTGGTGATCTAGAGCTGGGATCCCGAGCTGCTCAGCTCAGAAAGCAGCGCTGCTGTGAGCAGCAGGGTAGAAGTAAGGGTAGCAATACCGCCCCCCCCCCCAGTAACTTTGCAAACCCTCCCCTAACTCCTTTTTTGGGTGAGGACCCCTCCAATTACAACACTGTGAAATTTCACATTTAAATAACTGAAATCGTGACATTTATTATCTTAAAAATCCTGTGACTATGAAGTTGACCAAAATAGACTGTGAATTTGGTAGCGTCCTACTCATGACTCTTTCATCAGCCAGGAAGGTCATGTGTTGGATTCACAAGGCTTGGGTCCAGGGTCCATTAGGGTGTCCGATACTTCTTGAGTAGGTAGTGAATGTACTGAATTTGGGGACATGGGCAGGTCGTGGCTGGCGTGGGTGTATGGTGGGGGCGGATCCAGGTTTCTAGGGAAGATTTTTCTAATGTGTCTGATCTTTTCTGTGAATTAGGATGATAGTTTTTGCAGTTCCAGTTTTGCTGGGTTCTGCTCTGGGCTGTTAACACTCAGGATTAATGAAGCATCTTACCCCTTAGCTTCTTGGGGTGTGATTAGGCAACTGCAATGGAGGGCTCTAGGAAGTCTGTCTTGGCTTGTAATACAGCCTCTGTGTGGTCTTGGAGAAATTCTTGGTTTCAGCCTTCATTTTCTGCTGTAGAAGCACACATTTCTGACTCTTCATCTGGTGCAGGGAGTCGGAAAACCATGGAGATCTGCGTGGGCGATGGGGAGTGGGCCAGTGCATTGAGGGCTCAGGGTATTGTACAATGATGATGATTCATCAGATCCTCAGCTCCTTGTCCTGTAAGTAGAGTGCTGCTTTCCTTCAGCATGCTTTGGAATTTGATGGAGTCTTTATGGGCAAATCAAGGTCATGGATCCTTTTTAGTTGCCTGCGTGCTGGGAGAGGTCTGAATACTTACTGTCTTAATGTGGTTCCGGGCTCGTTAGTCAGAGGCCCAAAGTTTCTCTCTCTCTCTTTTTTTTTTTTTTTTTTTTTTTTTGTATTTTTTTTTTTTTTGTAATGAGGAAATCTTTGTAGTTTAGCTTTCTGAGTGATGTCGTACAATAAATGGGGTTGGAAGGCGAATCCCTATATACTGTTAGCATAGAGGCTTGTTTTTCGTTCTGAGATAGAATTTTGATTTGACTTTTTGATACTCTTCTATCTTATAGTAATAAAGGCGAACAAAATTATCCTTACTAATATGGGTAAACAAAGGACAAAGACACGGTGTGTTGCTTCTGCCTAGTCAGATGGGTTTGTTAGGATAATGGGAATAGATAGGAGCGGTTAAATTGTTAATGGGCATGGGGGGAGGGAATGTAATATATGAGCGCACCCTTGAAGACAGCCTCAACTCCTATCTCAAAGCAAGGTCAAGCAACTGATCGGGAAGAGTAAGGGGAGATTGGGGGGACGGTAAAAATTAAAAGGCCAGAGAATGCCTGACCCTGATTGTAGCACTACCGCACTCCTTACCCCTCCCATGGGGTACAAAAGAGGTGGGACGAAGACCCAATACCCACGACCTCCCAAAATGCAACATGACCATAAGTTGTAAGGGGAGGGACCGAGGGTGTGCCTTGCAGGTGTATTTGGTCCTGCTAAGAAGGAGGGGATGGAGAAAAGAGACACACAGCAAGGGTCTGAGGTGTCGGAGCTGGGAAGGGGGACCCAGGGTGAACACTCTGCGGTGTCAGAGCTGGGAAGGGGGACCCGGGGTAAACGCTGTGGGATATCAGAGCTGGGAACAGAACCCAGGGAAACAGACTCTGCTGGTGAGTAGAACTATGGATATGCTTGCTTGGAACTAACCCCAATAAACATCGCATTGCCTGCACTTCGGACTTCTGGTCCTTTGCTTTATGTCTGCAGGACAAAAACCCAGGGATGGGGTGAAAAGGAAAGCCTTCTAACAATTACATTTAGTCTTAATCTGCCCTCTCAGGTGTTAGGTTCCAGAGACCTTGATTTTTGCCTATTTACTGGTCAGATTTCACCCCCTTGACTTACTCTCCTGGGACTGAAGAGTCAGGCATGTGGCAGACCCAGGATTAGATGGCAAGAATCCCTTTCTGTGGTTCCCATGCTTAGTTCGTTGTCCTAAGAGACAACAGTGAAAACCTGACAGAATAAGGGTGCTTGGGATTAGGGCTGGGTGGCAAATGAATTTCCAGTCCTGTGAGAATTTTTGAGATTTAAAACAAAACAAAACAAAAAACAACAAAAAAAGCCAAAATTTAATCCCCCCCCCCCCCCCGAACTGACAAACGAAAAAGGTTCGGGTCCACCAGAATGGTTTGTTTCAATTTTGACTTTCCCCCTTCAATGTTTTTTAGCCTCAATTTACTACCATTTTCAAATAAAAAGTCATTTTGACTTAAAGAAACATCACTTTATCAAAATGAAAAGTCAAACTGGGACATTTTGACAACTTCAACTGATTTTTTGCGACAATATTTTGAGCGGGAAGACTTGTCAAAAACGGCTCTTTTTCACCCACCATTTTTGCTTCTGACCAGTTGGCTTTTATTGGCAAAAAAATGTTTCATCGAAAAATTCTTGATCCTCCCTGCTTGGGATGCTTGGCCAAAGAGAGATCTAGTTCAGCATTTCTCAAGCAGGGGTTGGGGGGCTTTAGCAGGTTTCAGGGGGGCCTCGAGCAGGGCCCGCATTAGACTCGCTGGGGCCCCAGAAAGCCAAAACCCACCACATGGGGCTGAAGCCCAGGTCCCTGAGTTCTGCCACCATGGAGTTTTTATAGCATGTTGGGGGGAGCTTTAGAAAGAAAAAGGTTGAGAACCTCTGAAGTTTGACTATGATGGATACTGGTTAACTGAAGGACGTGAAAGACCTAATGCCCCATGAATGATACAAGGCTAACCTGCTGACAAAACCCCATGCTTTCAACCCTGTCTGGGTTAAATCCGGCTCTGAAGTTCTTTCTGAGAACACAGGTGACGCCACTGAAATATTT
The DNA here is from genome assembly GCA_032164245.1 of Sternotherus odoratus. Taxonomy (NCBI): domain Eukaryota; kingdom Metazoa; phylum Chordata; order Testudines; family Kinosternidae; genus Sternotherus; species Sternotherus odoratus. The sequence continues at coordinate 5,920,522 of JAVMKO010000002.1, forward strand.
CAAGAGGGACAATAATTTGGGGCTGTAATCTATGGCTGATGAATCATAGTACTCACAGAAGTGCCATCCAAAGTGTCAAACATCACAATGGCCTGCCTGGGCCATCTCTGGAGTCCAGATCCAGAAACTGGGGTTTACATAAGATTCACTGGGTGACCAGGGAGAGAATAGGACTTATCAGTTAGAGATGGCTGAACAATTTTCTGATGGCTTTTTTGAAAATTCAATAACTTTAAACCAGTTCCATATACCCTGCTTCTAGTTTCTTCCTGAGGAGACTGTGATCCTGCCACCACTCACATAGAACTCCTGGTCAGAGAGCAAGTGTGTGTGTTAGTGGGTGGGGACGTGAGTGGAGAGACCCAGGTTCTATTTCTGACTCTGCTGCTGCCCTTCCAGGTCCCTTCACTTCTCCTCGCTGTACCTCTGTTTTCCCTCCCGCTCTTTTTCTGGTTTGTCTATTTAGATTGTGATCTTATAGGGGAACAGGTTGTCTCTTTCCATGTGTCTACAAAGTATCTAGCACAGGTCTCAGTTGGGGACTTCTAAGCAGTGCCGTAATACAAATATTAATAGTAATAGGAGTTGTAGCTGAATAACACCCGGTAGGGGAACTTACCTACTTCAGGTTTTAAGAGAGATTGTGTGTATGAGAGAGAGTTTATATAAATATAAGCCTGGGTGGTTAGTAAAATTTAAAATGGAAAGAGCATTGGACTTGGGGAGGATGTTCCGTATATGAACCAAAATTACCAAAGACGTAGCAAAACACTAGGTATTTATGCTTCAGATTTGAATAAGTAAAGGACATTGCAATTCATTATTAATCAAGCATAGGAATTGGGATAGTTACCACCTAAAGATTTTTCATTAGCATTTCTGATAGCAAATCAATGGCTAACTGGCAAAGGCATTTGTTCTTATTTTCCAATTAAATCCATTACAAATAGTTCTTACCAGCTATTGCAAGGGACTGTGGCATGTTAAGGAACCTCTGTTGACTGATGCAAAAGGCCATCAGCTGTAGTCCATTCGCTTGAAGAGAGAAATGTTGGCAGCATGTCACTGTGGCAAGGTATTGCATCTCTCAGAAACTGGTCAGTACCTCGCTGATACGAGACCACAGCAGAATCTGGTGGAGACTTTCCGAGTGGTTGACTAGATATTGCCTTTCCTTCTCTATCAGCACCCCACTAACAAATTAGTGGTTTTGTGCTGCTGGAGGTTTCAGCGTTTGCATGAGAGAGAACTGAACTCCTTGTAAGGTGCCAAACAATGTTGGAAACTGGCCAGTATTTACAGTGGGAAACTTCTGGGGCATGATCCGATGGGACTATTCACATGCTTAAAGCTATACATGTTCTAAAGTGGTGTACCAGGGTCAGCATGCTCAGCACCTGGCAGGATGGAGGCCCTAAAGAAACCAGGCCATTCCTGAAAAGCTGAAAGTCGAGAAATCCCTTGAGTTTTGTCCCTCACCCCCCAATACATAAATACACCTGGTAATCTGGAAGATCTCTAAATCCCTTAACTCCTTTGTTTGTTTCCTCATCTTTAAAATAATGACCCTCCATTACCTGAGAGAAGTTCTGATTAATGCGTGTAACGTGTGGTGTAAGCGATAAGTGTTGCTTGGTTTTGTGCTCACTCGTGATCTGCAGCCCAAAGTACATGGGATGTTCCTGGCATCCAGAAGTCAAAGACATGGAGCAGCTGTGGAAGTACCTGTGTGTGAAAGCAGGGAATGTGGCATACTCCCCTCCACCCCAACACCACTCAGCAATCTCTGACTTTCATTCCAGATTGCACAGGATTCTTGTCTGACGGGGAGAACAGAATAAAAACAACTCTACGGGACCTTGCTTCCAATATAAGGTAAGGGGGAAAGGTCTTGTCTATGATTGGAGAGGTTGGTGTGGGTTGGGAGGTGGTGGAAATCTTGAACACTGATTGCACAGTCATGAACATCTTGCACATTTCGTCATGCAGGATGGGTTGTTTCTGGTACTTCGTCACAGGTATTTAGAGGCACGGCACTCTCTCTTTGGCTCAGGGTTTGCAAAATGGGACTGTGATCCATAAAAACATTTGGCTCAGAAACAAGGTGTGTCCAAGCAGACGTTCTGTTCCCTGCAAGGCTCACCCTGGGCTCCAGATAATGTTGTAAAGATAGTAAGCTGTGTCTACACTAAGTGGCATCTCAAATCATGTTTGCTAACGTGATGAAAAACCCACCAGTTTCCCCAGTCTGACCAGACTCTCAGTCATATTTGTCTCCCTCCCACTCCTGCATCCTTGCTGTCCCTACCACCTGACGCACCCCACCCCACCCCACCGATCGCTGGCTAGCAGAAGTTGGTCAAATGCTGCACTCCTGCCAGCTGATGCTTGTGGGGGCTCTGCCTGTGGGACATGCATCTCATGGATCCTGCCTTCATCTGCCTCAGAGTGCAGATGAGTCTTGTTCAGAGTGCATCTTAGTCTGGTCCCAGAGGGTGTATTCTAAGGGATGTGTTTCCAACTGTTTTTTACACTAACTGGCTGATCCCTTCTGCTCCAGAGCTAGCTGCATTTCATTGGTAACGTATGTCCATTGGCCAGTGTTTTGAAATTCGATTGCTTGAAGCTGAGCACCTAAAGTCAGCTGGAGCTACAAGTGCTCAGCCACTCTGAAAGTCAGGTCACTGAAATATAGACTTTGTGGGTGAACAACCAGGTTACCCCGTGTGAAAAGTTTTGCCATTGGGCTGAAGTGTGATGTGAAATGGAAACTGGCGTGTGAAGTGCTCTAGGAGATGCCATGATTTATGGTCTGTGGCACTGCAGATGTGTCGACTTGCACTTGCCAGGTCCATGCCACCCACGCTGGGTGCAGTTGAGGAGCCCCGGTGTGTTCAGACCACTATCCTGGCACGGGAAGAGGGCATGTGTGCTAAAGTTACCTCGCTGGGGACTTGCCATCTGCTTCACCAGCACATTTCACAATGAATAACTCCCTTCTTGGCCGAGGGAGGACAAGCAAAGATCCATTCAGCGCGTACATAACTTTCCGTATAATCGCTGCTTTGTTCTCCCTTGCCTTCAGAATTCCTACACTTCAAGTGGTAGGAGGCAGCCATTGATTTACATAGCTGCCTTTTCCGTTAAGCAGCTTGGGCCTAGTAACTGTGTGTTTCGCTGTTAGATCCCATAACTCCAGCACTGAGAGGAAGGAGAGGAGGGTTTTGAATGGCTGTTCTTGAAACCTGAATCCAGGCTTAACTTTCATGTAAAGGATTTGTTCTATGACCTGAGAGTTTGTGACCCTTTACCAATCACACTGCTCTGCAGCACTGGGTTTGACTCCTGTGCCCTTCTTTGTTCCTTGGGAAGTGTCCGCAGGTTTGGGTTATTTTGGGGGTTGTTTTAGGACTCAGTGTGTGGGTGCCACTCTATTTTCTGCAACTTTACAACATGGGCATGGGAGCTGTAGACGGGGACTCCTGCTTTGATATCAGGAAAGTGGCACTGTTCTATAGGAACACTAATGGGCATGGAGACTTCAGCTCCCTGGTCTCTCCAGGGTGGCGGTTCAGGGTAAGGGAAGCTCACAGTGTTGTTGCCCCTCCTGTGTGGACAGAGAATTTCACTCCCCAGGGCTGAGCTCCTTGAACAAATTTTGCCTAAAAAACTAATGTCAAGATCTATGTTCTAAGGCCTCAGATCGTAGCCTGCCCCTGCAAGAGACTGTCAATGTACAAATCACTTTCCCTTCTGTTGTGGAGCTAGCCGCCCCTGAAAAACAAATTTCCCGGTGTGGGCTCTCCCACTGGATCGGAAATTCTCCAGTTCCAACTTGTTTGGGTATAAAATTTCCTGGAAAGGCTGAGGATTGAAAACTAGATCATGCTGGAATGCGACCTGGAGGAGTTGTAACTAACCCCGTTGCACTCGCTGTAGACAAGTACATTGTGTTTAACACGGCAGACATTTAACAGTCCAGGGAATTAACCATGGGAGCAATTTATGTAGGGATGTGCTGGAGCCTCCATCACTTGGAGCCTTAAATCAATACACTGCAGCTTGACCAGATGTTATGGGCTTGATGCAGGAATCCCTGGGTGAAATTCCCTGGTCTGCCTTATACAGGAGGTCGGACTAGGTTATCGTCATGGTCTCTTCTGCCTTTAAATTCTATGCATCATGTCAGCTGGGATTGGGCCGTGGTTTACCTATGTTCCGCTGATGTGATGTTACATGTGACAGCCCCTCTGCACCGACTGCAGTTGTGTGTAATACCGTGGGCCCACGGAGGGCTTGTTTACACATCCTGTTCTGTGGCCGTTTCCATGGTATTTGAGCACATTCTGATACTTGCTGCTCACACTGTGCCTGTCTGCTCCGTGCATTGCGGTGGAAGCCATGTTCAAGGTTCAGCCGCCCACTCAGTGGGTCAAGGGCGTGAGGAATGCATACGTGAGCTTGTGGGAGGTTGTTCAGGGGTGGGAGGGGAGTTACTCAAAGGTTGAGGGTCTTATCATCCACGGCTTTGCCTCTGCCCAGGGCCCTGCAGGGGGCAGCAGCCTGGATTTAGCATGGCCCTCAAGAGCAGCATGCCCCTATGGTTTGAGATTCGTCTTGACAACCCTGCTGGGACATTTACCTGCTGCACACACCCTTTAGAGCAACACTAAAGATTCAAAATACAGACCGATGTCTCATGGCACAGGGATTCTGAATATATCTAAATCTGAGTTGATGGTGTTCCTTTGAATCCTACTTAATTCAGCGGGGTTTAGTATACTGTACTGGTGACCTTGCCCGACCTGGGACTGACACGGAGTGACCTCTGTTCAAGCCAGATGAGTGTCAGGCTGCTTCGCAGTGGGATTTGTAGCCTTTTTTCCCCCACAGCTGCATTGTGAGATGCTTAACCTGCTGATAGACTTCCAGGGTTGTTTTCTTCTTAACTTTGATACGTTACCGATGAAATGGTACAAGAATGAGGGGTCACCCAATGACATTAATAGGCAACAGGTTTAAAACAAACAAAAGGAAGTATTTCTTCATATAACGTACAGTCAACCTGTGGAACTCATTGCCAGAGGATGTTGTAAAGGCCAAGACTGTAACACAGTTCAAAAAAGAGCTACATAAATTCATAGAGGATAGGCCCATTAGCTATTAGCCAGGATGGGCAGGGATGGTGTCCCTAGTCTTTGTTTGCCAGAAACTGGGAATGGGTGACAGGAGGTGGATGATTACCTGTTCTGTTCATTCCCTCTGGGTCACCTGGCACTGGCCACTGCTGGCAGACAGGATACTGGGCTAGATGGACCTTTGGTAAGCCCAGTGTGGCAGTTCTTATGTTCTTGTGCAGGTTGTGTACTGGCTGCTCTTACCCCTTTTAGACTGAAGCATGCTGGCTTAGACTTCATCTTCTGCTGAAGTTTGCACAAAATATCTCCCTCTCCCAAAGCATGCTAAAATAAATGAAAAATTAGAGATAACAGCCGTGCTCTGCATCTGACCTCATTGCCATGTGTTTCATGTTAGTGCTTGTCATGGAGGGATATGTCATCTTTTTACGAAGAGCCTCTGATTTTCCTAGACAGTATTTCAAAAGCACTGTAAGATCTTTGGGTGTATGGGGGTGCTTGCCAATATTGCATTCTTTAAAATATTACTTAGGATATTTCTGATTAAAATATTGATGCCACCAAATGGCTGAATTGTGTGTTGCTGGTTTCCCTTTGCTGTGCCTAGTTCCTGCGATGTGCTTCCCTGTGTTTTAAACATGCATCATTGCAATCAAATAAAATAATTCCCATCCCCCCTGGGAATAAGTGTGGGACTATTCCTAACAAAAATATCTGAAGAGCGAACCTCGAATGTAATGTTGATTCAATGGACTTGAATTTCCAGTTTGGTAGGACCTCTCTTCACTGTTCTCATTCTCTCTGGTCTTTAAGGAGATGCTCCCCAGAGCTGTCTAAATTGTATCTCTTTTTAAAATATTGTCTCTCTTCATTTTTTGAACTAACCATCTGGAAGCTGGAAAATGCCACGTAGTTCCTCACCAGCTTGGATGTCTCGCTTTCTCATTTGGGTAACATTATTTCTTCTTCGAGTGATTGCTCACATGCATTCCACTATAGGTTAGGTACGCGCAGCGTGCCTGGTTGCCGGGTAGATTTTCCCCTAGCTGCAGACTGGGTGAGCAGGGAGCCCCCTGGAGTGGCGCCACTGCGGCACTCTATAAGTACCCCTGCGACACAGTCTGGCCCTCAGTTCCTTCTTTACCGCTCATGCTGGTAGTCGGAAGAGGAGTTCTGCTTTTCAACGTTCTCCTTATCTCCTAGCTAGTCGATTGTTCTCTTAATTGTTCGTTGTTAGCAGTTGTTGTTAGTTAGTTTACATAGTCTTTGTAGTGTAAATAGTCAAGTGCAGGGGTTTTTTCCCTGCTGCCAGAGCCTCTGTCTTCAAGGCTCCGGGATTCAAGCACTTAGAGTGTGGGAAGCCTACGCCTGTGGGGGATCCACACTCTAAGTGCCTCTCAAGTGCCTGGTAAGTGCACTTGGCAGTTTCTTCCTAGATCTGCAGTACCTTCAGCCCAGGACCCGCAAAGACAGGCGGGGAGCCGACCTGAGGAAGAACCGCCAGCACCCGCACCGCTGACTCCGGCGCCGCAGGAGGCCCCGTCGAGTCCGGTGCCAGTGGTCTTGCCACTTGGGGTGCCAACTCCGCAGCAGCTTCCCTCCACGATGGAGGCGTGTACTGCTGCGAGAGGGTTGCTTGCCGGGGACGCCCCGCAGCAACAAGTCCGGTCGACGGGCAGGCCGCCCATGACCGAGGCAGAGATCGCGTGTCGGAGCCCGGCAGGCCATGGACACCGCTCGATCTCGCGGCGCCGACCAGACTCCCGGCGGCTCCGGTCGCAGTCTCGGCGCCGCAAGGAGTTGAGACCCTGCTCAAGGCCTCCTCCTGGCCATTCGCGCCACTCGCGCTCTGGCCGCCGATCAGAGTCCCGGCACCCTGGTAGGGGCCGGTCGTACTCTCGGCACCGGTCGCACTCCCGGCACCGAACCCCGTCGCGGCACCGAAGGTCCTCCCGGTACCGATCATCGTCTCGGCACCGAGACTCCCCGAGGCGGCACCGTTCAGGTAGCCACGATTCCTCGGATGGGCACCATACCGCCCGGTACCGGTCGAGAAGCCCACGGCACCGGGAGTGTAGAGAGCGGCACCGGACCCCGTCGCGGCGCCGAAGGTCCCCCCGGTACCGATCATCGTCTCGGCACCGAGACTTCCCGAGGCGGCACCGTTCGGCTAGCCACGACTCCTCGGATGGGCACCTTACCGCCCGGCACCGGTCGAGAAGCCCACGGCACCGGGAGCGTCGAGAGTCCGCCGGCACGCGGTCCCCTCGCTCGGCGGGACAAGCCCAGGTCACCCAGAACCCTGCCTGGTCAGAGTGGGCGGCATGGGGGTACGATCGGCCCCGGGAAACCCAGTCTGAACCCGGGTTCCCGGTGAGCTCAGAGGGTCCAGTGGACGTGCTGGCAGGACCATCATCGGCAGTCCAGCCCTCCACGGCACGTAGCCCTATGGAGCCGGGTCCCTATGCCTCCCCCGTAGGGGTAGAGGCAGTGGCGGGCACTTCATCAACTAGCCCGCCCGCCTTGGACCTCTCCAGTTACCAACATCTCCTCCAGGCAGTTGCTAAAAACATGAACCTGCCTTTGGAAGAGGTCCCAGTGGTGGACGACCCGGTCACCACCATGTCAACTAAGGGCACTCCGGCATGGGTGGCAGTGCCGTTCATTAATACTATTAAACTCCACACGGTGGCAATTTGGAAGACCCCCACCTCTATCTCCCCCACTGCTCGTGGGGTGGAGAAGCGTTATTTTGTCCCAGCCAAGGGATATGAATACTTGTATGTTCACCCCACGCCCTCCTCCCTGGGGGTGGACTCTGTTAATAACAAGGAGCGCCACGGGCAGGAGGCGCAGGTCCTCAAGGCCAAAGAGGCCAAAAGGTTGAACCACTTCGGCAGGCAAGTTTATTCCTCCGGGGGCCTACAACTCAGAGTCGCCAACCAGCAGGCACTCCTGAGTAGACACCATTTCGACACGGGGGAGGCCCTTACTAAATTTGGGACTGCTCTCCCGCAGGAGGGCAAACAGGAGTCCAGGGCCCTATTGCCCCAAAGCAGGGACATATCTCGTCATGCCCTGCGAGCGACCCTGGACTCGGCCGATTCTGCGGCCCGGACAATGGCCTCGGGCATAGCCCTCCGCCGGGCAGCATGGCTCTCGTCATCCAACCTAGCCCCGGCCATGCAATTTAAAATCCAGGACCTCCCCTTTGAGGGACAGTCCCTCTTCTCGGAGGATACGGATGCCCGTCTCCAGGCCCTCAAGGACAGGCGGGTAACCCTCAAAGGCCTGGGCATGCACACCCCAGGCCCACAGAGGCGTCCCTTCATCCCGCCACGCAGGAAATTCTTCCCACCTGCGCGCCCGCCCAAGGACTCCTCCCTCAGGAGAAGCCGCCCTTACCGCCGGCGGCAAGGGCCTAGGCAGGGCGGAAAACAACAAGGCTCTAAGCCTTCCCAGGGGCCCAAATCCAACTTCGATGGTGCGCCCGGGGGCAGTTCACCAATCATAAACCTGGATCCTCCCTTCGGAGACCGTCTGTCCTACTTCCGCCGTGCATGGTCGGACATTACATCAGACCAGTGGGTCCTCCGCACGGTGGAGGTGGGATATTCGCTCCAGCTCTCCTCCACTCCTCCCACCCACCCACCCTCCTCGTCCCTCTTCAGGGACCCCTCTCACGAGCAACTCCTCGTACAGGAGGTGAGGTCGCTCCTCGCACTGGGAGCCATCGAGCCCGTACCGCAGGAGTTCAGGGGGAAGGGGTTCTACTCCCGCTACTTCCTGATCCCCAAGGCGAAGGGGGGCCTCCGGCCCATCCTGGACCTGCGCGAACTCAACACCTACATGATCAGGTTCAAGTTCCGCATGGCCACCTTGGGCACTATCATTCCCTCTCTGGATCTGGGAGACTGGTTCGCTGCCCTCGATATGAAGGACGCTTACTTTCACGTGAGCATCAAACCCTCACACAGGCGTTACCTCCGCTTCCTGGTAGCGGGGGAACACTATCAGTTTGCCGTCCTGCCCTTCGGCCTGTCCACCGCACCCAGGGTGTTCACAAAGTGTATGGCGGTAGTAGCGGCATTCATTCGGCGCCGCGGGGTACACTTATACCCGTACCTCGACGATTGGTTGATCCGAGGCACCTCCAGGGACCAAGTGTCAGCTCACGTGCGGCTCGTTATCAGCACGTTCGACCGCTTGGGAATCCTTCTCAACAGAGAGAAGTCCACCCTGGAGCCTACCCAGAACATAGAGTTCATAGGAGCCCTACTAGACTCCACGGTAGCAAGGGCATCCCTGCCCCAGCCTCGGTTCCTCACTATCCAGTCCGCCATCAGACAGCTACGCAACTGTCAGATGACTACGGTCAAGGTCTTTCTCAGCCTGCTAGGTCATATGGCATCGTGCACTCATGTCCTACAGCACGCCAGACTAAGGCTACGCCCACTGCAGTCGTGGCTCGCGGTGGCCTACAGACCGAGAAGGGACAGTATGGACGCCCTCCTCTCCATCCCCAGAGCCACCCTATCCGCTCTGGCTTGGTGGGAAGACCAGGACAATGTGTGCTAAGGGGTCCCCTTCCTTCCCCCCAGCCCGTCCATGTCCCTGGTGACGGACGCTTCGTCCCTCGGGTGGGGAGCTCACCTAGGGGAACTCAGGACCCAGGGCCGCTGGTCGGAGTCAGACCTCTGCCTCCACATCAATGTCAGGGAGCTGAGGGCCGTCCGGCTCGCGTGCCAGGCGTTCCGGGACACATTACGGGGTCACTGTGTAGCGGTGCTGACAGACAACACCACAGCCCAGTACTACATAAACAAGCAAGGCGGGGCCCGCTCCAGCCCCCTGTGTCAAGAGGCGATTCTCCTATGGGAGTTTTGCATAGCCCACGCTATTCACCCGGTGGCCTCCTTCCTTCCCGGAATCCAGAACACCCTGGCGGACCACCTCAGCAGATCCTTTATGGCCCACGAGTGGTCCCTTCGGCCAGATGTCATCCGGCCGATCTTCCTGAGGTGGGGGTTTCCCCACATTGATCTCTTCGCCTCCAGACAGAACAGGAAGTGCCTCCAGTTCTGCTCCTTTCGAGGCAGCTCCCGGGGATCCCTGACAGATGCCTTTCTCCTACCCTGGACAGGGCACCTGTTCTACGCGTTCCCTCCGATCCCGCTTCTCCACAAGGTGATCCTGAAGATCAGACGGGACAGGGCACACGTCATCCTCATAGCCCCGGCCTGGCCCAGGCAATGCTGGTATGCGTCCCTCCTCCGGCTGTCCAGGGCCCCGCCCATCAGCCTCCCGATGTGGCCAGACCTGATCTCCCAGGATCACGGTCGCCTCCTGCACCCGGACTTGCGGTCCCTTCACCTCACAGCGTGGTTACTCCATGGCTGAGAGGTCCTGAGCTCTTATGCTCAGCCGAGGTGCAGGATATCCTTCTGGGTAGTAGGAAACCATCCACCAGAAGTACCTATACCACCAAGTGGACCCGTTTCTCTGCCTGGTGCACACAACATGACATCGTTCCAAGTGAGGCTACTATCCCACGCATATTGGACTACCTCTTAGGCCTCAGAAATCAGGGCCTTTCTACCTCTACTATCCGGGTTCACCCCGCTGCCATATCGGCTTTCCATCCGGGTCAGTCGAACCACTCAGTCTTCTCCGACCCTGTGGTATACCGTTTCCTTAAGGGTCTAGATAAGCTGTATCCGAGCGTCAAGCGTCCCATTCCACCTTGGGATCTCAACCTTGTGCTCTCACGCCTCGCGATGCCCCCGTTCGAGCCCCTCGCCACGTGTTCCTTACTACACCTTTCCTGGAAGGTGGCATCCCTAGTAGCTATCACCTCGGCTCGTAGAGTGTCAGAGATCCGTGCACTGACCTCCGAGCCGCCCTACACTATCTTCCATAAGGACAAGGTGCAGCTACGTCCCCACCTGGCCTTCCTGCCTAAGGTGGTCTCTCCCTTCCATGTTAATCAAGACATTTGTCTCCCAGTCTCTTATCCTAAGCTACACACCTCTGGAAGGGAACAGCAATTACACACGTTGGACGTTAGGAGGGCTCTTGCTTTTTATTTAGATAGAATAAAGCAATTCAGGAAACAACCCAACTTTTCGTGACAGTTGCGGAGAGGATGAAGGGCCAGCCAGTTTCAGCCCAAAGGCTCTCCTCCTGGATTACCTCGTGCATTCACACCTGTTATGAACTCGCGGACAAGCCGCTTGAGAGAGTAACAGCACACTCCACGAGAGCGCAGGCGTCCTCTGCGGCCTTCCGGGAGGGAGTCCCTATTACGGACATCTGCAGGGCGGCTACCTGGTCCTCCGTCCATACCTTCGCCGCCCACTACGCCATAGTCCAGCAGACCAGGGACGATGCGGCGTTTGGGTCAGCGGTCTTACGATCAGCAATGGGTCAACCCGACCCCACCTCCTAGGTATTGCTTGCAGTCACCTATAGTGGAATGCATGTGAGCAATCACTCGAAGAAGAAAACAAAGTTACTTACCTGTAACTGTTGTTCTTCGAGATGTGTTGCTCACATCCATTCCAAACCCACCCTCCTTCCCCACTGTCGGTTTAGCCGGCAAAGAAGGAACTGAGGGCCAGACTGTGTCGCAGGGGTACTTATAGAGTGCCGCAGTGGCGCCACTCCAGGGGGCTCCCTGCTCACCCAGTCTGCAGCTAGGGGAAAATCTACCCGGCAACCAGGCACGCTGCGCGTACCTAACCTATAGTGGAATGGATGTGAGCAACACATCTCGAAGAACAACAGTTACAGGTAAGTAACTTTGTTTTTAGACTTCCCACTGTTTCTGGCAGAGCTCAAAATTAATGTGGCTTAAAAACTTCCTTGCTTGAGTATAAGCTTTCATGCCTCAGCTCTGGGGAATAGTGAAGCTGCTATTGAAGCAGCAGCAGAGGGTGCCGGAGAGCACAGATGTGCCTGCCTCAGTGGACTCAATGAGATTATCCCTGCAGCATTGGAGGTAAAATGTAAAGGAGCTGGTCATCCTGGGCGCTGGTGTGATTCGTTGGTCTGTAGCAAACACCAGCTAGTATCCCATCTTGTGCTTTGTCTGCTAGGAGATTGATCCATAAAGCATCCAACATAATTTTCTGCTGTGTTATTAGTGTCTCGGAAACCGATAATACCATATTTGACGGAGAGTGCCACTCCCCCGCCACTTTGCTCACTCAGTCCTTCCTAAATAGGTTATAACCATTGATGGTAACATTCCGCTCATGCGCATCATTCCACCACATTCCAGTAATACCAACTAGATTGAATTTATGCTCATAAATGATTAATTCCAGTTCCTCTTGTTTATTACCCAGGCTCCTAGCAGTGATATATAGGCAATTAAAGAATGACTTCTCTTTGTGAACTTTGGTTCATTGGTTAGTTTTTTTTCTCAACATCTCGATTTTTGTGTGTAATAAATAAGTTCTCATATGTTCCCCTCTTTTTGCTCTCTGCTTTTGTTATTAGTTTAACACCCTCCTGATTGCTCTAGGCTGCCTGCCAGCAAGGCGATAGATAGATAGATAGATAGATAGATAGATAGATAGATAGATAGATAGAGGTTGGGAACCACTCCAGACTGTACAGCCCTCTCTCCTGATAGAAGGTGGACCAATTTTTCACAAAACCCACACCCTCTGCCCTACACCACTTACCTAGCGAGCGGTTCCCTTCCAGAAGCTCCTGTCTCCCTTCACATGGGACAGGAAGAATCTCAGAGAAGATTGCTTGGATGATATTCTTCTTCAGCATGCTTCTGAGTACCCTGAAGTCATCTCTTAGCTTTGAGAGACAATTCCATGTTATATGTCCCTGTCTGAGGGAAAAGAGAGGTGCTCAGGGAAGTGAGAATTTGTTTCATGAATGGCAAGGGGCATACAGGGCAATTGAAAGCTGCGAGTGGAAAGGGCAAACCTTGGATGCCTTTCTAAAAGATCTAGTCAAACTCACCCAAACGTTGTGGGAGTGACTGTGTCACCCAAATGTTGTAGGTCAATGTTGGAATCACTGGATGAACTATTATGGCCTGTGCCATAGATCGTAATGATAGTTTGTGGCCTTGAAAACACCTGACTCTGTGAAAACATGTCCCCTCCCCAGCCTTCTCTTGCTGTGCCTTGGTCTACTACTCCAGTGTGGCCTTGCTGTGGCGTCTGTGCTTGGTAGGCACAGGAATCTTTCCCCCATTTTCCCCACCCCTCCTCTGCCTTCTTCAAGTCTGGATACTTGGGACTGAGGGGGAGGATTTGCCTTTTGTAAATTGCTTTTCAATGTGTCTGTATTTTTTGGTGTTAGACCTGGCCTAAATATTTGAGGTTTAAAAATAAAATACAAAAAAAGAATCCAGGTTTTTCCATTGCCTGGTGAGAAATCCTCTCTTCTGGGTCTTAAAGCCACAGTTGATGTTTGGTGACCTAACTCATAATTTCCTCCACGGTGGGAATTACCATGTGAAATTCTCTGCCCTGTTGTATGCAGGAGGTGGGCAGACTGGATAACCTTAATGCTGCCTTAAAATCTATGAATCTTTGCGTGAGTTGCACAGGACCCTGGCAGGAGAGATGTTATTAGCAGTGCTGTCTGGAGCAGACAGTTCTCAGCATAGATGAGCATATTTTGATCTATCTGCCTGCCCAGACTTAGTTTTTCCTCCTCCATAATCGTTGGCTATCAAGTGTTTTGGACACTTCCTTTAGACAAGGGCAGGTCTCTGAGCAAGCTTAGGAGGGCAGCCAACATTCCTATCAGCTGGTGCATCAAACTCTTGTAAGGATTTCTGTAAGAGAGGCTGATCCCTCAGACATCCCCGTTAATGCACCGTGGAAAGGAGAGGCTCTGGTTTGCTTTTACTTTTAAGGATAAGAGAGGCTGAATTGCTTAGGAGCTGAATGGGTAGCAGCCCTTGAACCTGATTGCCTGCAAAGCTGGGATCGCCACAGAAACGAAATGAGAATTCCCCTTTTCTTTTTGAGTTTACGGTCCTAAAGGAGAGAAGTCAGGGTGAGATAGTGATGTAGTCAGGGTGTTGAATGGTGGATCACATGGTTGCATAGAATTTAATGGTGGTTGCAGACCACAGCAGAGGAGCCAAGAGATAGTAAAACATATTTGAGGGTCCCACACAAATAACGAGAACCCAAAGGATATGTCCCTGTGACGGGGTTGGTCACTCACCCGGCAGCGCCCCCGTCTGGTCGTCCTGGGAATTAGCTCTTTTGACTCGGGAGCGCCCTCTGCCGGCCGACGTCCGCTTCTCCACTCTGGCCCCGTGCCCTTCCCGGCCCCCGGAGCCCCTTTTGGGGGTGCTGCACCCCTGCAGTACCCCCCTGGTTTTAGGGTCTCCCCTCCCCGGGGAACCCACCACCCACTATCCCCAACTCGCCTCAGAATGTGCCACTGTCAGTCACTACTTGCCCCTGCTCACTGGGGCGGACTGCAGTATCATGGCTACTCATCACCGGCAAGAAGGGGTTGGCCTACTACAGCTATCATCAGCCCTGGGCCGCCCCCTGGCAACCCCTAGTACCCTGTGGGTCAGGCCTTCCCTAGGCTCAGCAAGCTGGGGCCTTCTCGCTAGAGCTTAGGCTCCCTGGCTCCCAGCTGCCTTGCCCTCGCCCTGTCCCAGTCTGGGTACCCCGGTACAGGCTCCGTGCAGCCAGGCCCTGTCTCCCTCTACTAACAGAGAAGACTGAGTTTAGGCCCTTGCCTGCACTTGCAGCCTGGGGCTCTCAGGCTGCTAGAGCTTTCCCCAGCTCCCACCGCCTAGCCCCAGCCCTGCACCCAGCCTAGTACCTTCTGTCAGGCTTCCTGCAGCAGGCCTGTCTCGCTCTGACTGCAGAGGAGACTGCCCCTGCTTCTCTGTCTCCCAGCCCTTATATCCTGGCTGGGAGTGTTTGGGGCGTGGCCACACAGCTGAACCCAACTCCCAATCAACCTGGGAGCTTGCAGGCTAGCCTCCCAGGCTATTTTAAACCCCTTTTGGGGCTTTTCTAAGCCCCTTCCCGTAGGGGGCGGGTGGACACCCCCCCCCACAGTCCCATTGGCCTCTAACAAGACAGGAAAGCTATGGTGTAAGAAGAGAGATTCTAATCACATCTGAAAAGAAGGTAAATCCAACCTCTGGTCCTTTTTTAAAATTTCAAAATTTCAATGCATATGGAGAAGTTTTGATGGAATTTTTCTGTTTACTCCTCCCACCTTTCAACCG
Organism: Sternotherus odoratus; assembly: GCA_032164245.1. Taxonomy (NCBI): domain Eukaryota; kingdom Metazoa; phylum Chordata; order Testudines; family Kinosternidae; genus Sternotherus; species Sternotherus odoratus. The sequence continues at coordinate 5,935,903 of JAVMKO010000002.1, forward strand.
GCTCCATTCCGTAATGAGCAAATAGCTTTAAAAAAGTCAGGTGACTTAAATAGAATGAAAAGGCTGGGTGATGAAATGGTAGCTGTTAGTGAGAGACACAATCACCATTTGCAGCTAGAAGCAGTGAATCTGTGAGTGATGGTTATTTCTCAGAGGAGTGTTTCAAAGGGGGGAGGGATAGATCAATGGTTTGAGTATCGGCCTGCTAAACGTAGGGTTGTGAGTTCAATCCTTGAGGGGGCCATTTTAGGTATCTGAGGCAAAAAATCTGTCAAGGGACAGTTACTTGGACCTGCCAGTTTAGGCAGGGGGCTGAATTTAATGACCTTCCAAGGTCCTTCCAGTTCTATGAGAGAGGCATATCTCCATATTAAAATTATATTAAATTCATTGCCATGACAGCTGCTGTTTGTATTTGCTGATAACTCCCCCAGCTCCTGCTTTGGGATTAAAACTATCCAGGGTGGTGGGGAGTTCTTTAGGAAGCTTGGGCAAAATTCATGAATCGTTTGAATTAGGAAGAAATTTACTGTGTCCATTTGTTATCTGTTCGATAGTCCGCTTCTGACCCTCGCCCCAAATGGGCCGAGGTTTAAAATGATTTTTTTTTCTATTGTGGTTGCAACCAGATGTCCCAGATCGGATCTTGGCACCTTTGTATTAGGCATTGTACCAACACAGAATAGACTTCATATGTGACTAGTTCTCAATGAGGAGAAGTTGTTTGGTAAGTTCTAAACTGGGACAGGGGTGGGTGAAAATAATTTTAAAAGCCTGTTAGGCAACAAGTTAACTAAAAAGCCTATGGTGTTAAAGAATATTTTTCTTTCCACCATTTAGAACAAATTTGTTGTCAAGCTCGAGGCATTTTTACAATAAAAACAGCATCGTGCAATCAGCCACAGCTAAGTTAACAAAGGTGAACAAAAAACCTCCCTTGCCAAACAAGAACCTGCAGCTGCAGGCTTTGTTTATGGAGAGGATTGAATTTAAAAATCTTCTGGGATGTGCCAAACAGCCCCAGAGCACCAGCTACTGAAGGGGGGATTCTTTTTATTCTCTTTCTGCCTCTAACACAGGGAGTGTGTGGATGTGTGCATAATCAGAACGGTATTGCAGCATTGAGGCTGAACATTTGCATATCACACAAAATAGTCAGAAAAACTTAATTTGAGGTTCCGGTCACCAGGCTTACCTGGCTATGTGAGCATCCTATATTATAAAAGACAAGCGAACGGTGTGTGAAGCCGTCATGCGCAGTAGAGACAGTCCGGACGAACAGCATGCTGGGGGTTGTAGTTCGGAGGCACAAAATGGCTGCCGCGCGTGCCTGCCTGAGCGATCTAGAGTGCCAAGGAGCAGTTATACATATAAAGTTAGCTAGGCTGTCGGGCGCATGACGAGGAGTTGAGGGGGGAGGGAGCTGGGCGAGGGGGGGGGGTCGTTGCAGGGGGGAGGGGGGCTGGGCGAGGGGGGGGGTCGTTGCAGGGGGGAGGGGGGCTGGGCGAGGGGGGGGGTCGTTGCAGGGGGGAGGGGGGCTGGGCGAGGGGGGGGTCGTTGCAGGGGGGAGGGGGGCTGGGCGAGGGGGGGGGTCGTTGCAGGGGGGAGGGGGGCTGGGCGAGGGGGGGGGTCGTTGCAGGGGGGAGGGGGGCTGGGCGAGGGGGGGGGTCGTTGCAGGGGGGAGGGGGGCTGGGCGAGGGGGGGGGGTCGTTGCAGAGGGGAGGGGGGCTGGGCGAGGGGGGGGGGTCGTTGCAGGGGGGAGGGGGGCTGGGCGAGGGGGGGGGGTCGTTGCAGGGGGGAGGGGGGCTGGGCGGCGGGGGCACGAGCCCTTACAGTTGGCCCGTGTACACGGGGTTTTACACTAGTAAGTAATAATGTAGACTCCTGGTTGGACCATTAAATGCCTGATCCTGCAAGGCGCTAATTGCCCTCAACTCCCACTGAAACCAGCGCTGCTTGAGAATGTGCAGTACCACAGGCCCTTGGTTTTGGGGAGTCTAACTTGAGATAACAGCTCTGCTTTCCCATAGCTCCCTTTGACTGCAGGAGGAGCTCTGAGTGCTCAGCACCTCTGCAAATCAGACAGCAGCTCTCTCCAGTTGGGCACTGAAAAATAATAGCCCTAATTATCTAACTTAACAGGAGCCCTATATGCAGTGCAACCTTGCATAGGAACCTTCTCATTTCCTGGATCGGTGCTCAAGCTAGCTTCCTTATTAATGCACTTGTTGCATTTAATATATGTGCAGCTGTTGAGGGCTCCAGTCGGCTGCATGGTGGGACCCCATTGACTTGACTGGGACTTCACCCAGTGTTGGGTAGAGTGGCTTGCAGAGTTGGGGCCACACATATTGTGACTGTTCACTGTAGCTTCTGTAAGGAAGGAGACCTTTTTGAGCCTGAACTACATGGCAAGCCTTGTACTTCTTAAAAACCTATTCTGGTGGTAAAGGTCATCGTAAGGTGACAGACACATCTCTCTCCCGCTCCGAACTCCCCCCAGTAAAGGCACTGTGTGCAAGGGAAGGAGCCATGGAACAGGACTTTCCCAAGTTAGTTTAGTTGGAGATTAGTTGGGGATTGGTCCTGCTTTGAGCAGGGGGTTGAACTAGATACTCCCGAGGTCCCTTCCAGCCCTGAGATTCTATGATTCAGTTTACCGTGAGAATCTCCATCCACTCGTCCATTAGTGACCTTCTTTCTGTCCCATCACAGTGTCCTGCAGGGGTTGGTCCAGGAGCTTCTTGTGTGCAGTGCATGTTTCCTGGAACAACCTTTCTGTATCTCCCTGCCTCACTGGCTCTGCATCTTTTTCCAAATATCATCTGAAAGTGTCTCTCTTCTCCTCTGCCCTTGCCTCCATAAATTATAGCCAAGGGAAGAGGGAAATTAACTCCGAGAAGCTTTTTGATAGTTTGTGTGTCAGGCGCTAGATAAACTAGTGATATTGGATTGCATTGCTCTCCACTTCAGTGCAGTCATTGATTGCTCACTGGCTCTCAGCCCATTGGTGCCGTTTGGTATTTCTCTTTCCTTCAGCCCTTGCTTTTTCTTTCTTCCTAGTTAATGAAATCTGAGGAGTGCTGCACTCAAACCTCATCTTCAGCCAGTTCTTTTCTCCCCGATCCACCCTCTGTCTCCAGAGTAGCTTTTGTCTCTTATTCTTGCCACCTCCTGCTTGACATGTCAGATAATTCACAGAGTAGTTTGGTTGAACTGCCGGGCGGCAAAGGTCATTGCTCGCTGAAAGGGCCATGGTTTGTTATGTGTGTTACAGTAGAGAACAAAACATGCAGGGACTGGCCAGAGGATGAGAAAGTGGGGAGGTCATGGTGGAGGAGCAAATATTCAAAGGATGCAAAGCCTAGGTTTGTCAGGAATCCAGTAAGGAGAGAGGGTTGTAGCAAGGAGAAATGGGATAAAACTGAGCAACAGAATACTTGAGTATCAGGAAAGCCTACATAAGATAAATGGCTGTTAGACTGGAGAAGTTTCCTCAAGAGCATGATGGAAGCACCACTCCTTTGATGGTATATGACTAGCTCGGACACAGTATTAGAAATCACAAGCAGAACAGTGTAGTACTGATGGGTAGGTGGGCGAACTGATCCAATGGTTCTCCTCCTCCCCCTCTCTTAATTTCCTTGATTAGAGGCTAAAACGTAGCTTGGTGCTATATACGCCCACTGTCGTATATAGAACACCATGGGGAAAAAATGCTTGGCTTGCTATAGTGATGATTGCTCTAGGTGTGCCCATCAATAACACAGGCAAAATGCCAGCCCTGAAAAGTTTATAAACTAAATTAGGCAGGTAATGACCTGGGATGAAAGAGGAAGGGAAACAACCAAAAACAAGGGGAACAGGAGAGCGGCTGGTAGGGTAGAGAGTTATTTATAAGTAAATCAGGTCATTTAGTTTGTTGTCTAATTATAACGGAACCATAGGAGAGAAAGTTAGATTGTGATCAGAGGAGTTGGCTCATGAAATTGAGGGGATAAACAATTCTCTCTCTAAAAAATTGAGCACATTTTGGAATTGCTTTGCAGAGTGGAACGGCTCCTTAACAGTTATAGGGCCAGAAATGGATAACACTTTTATTTTTTCATAATTAATTTTGAAGCCTGAGTGGCTTTCCAAATCTGTCACACAGTTGAATCAAATTTGGCAGTACTATAATAGGGATTGTTAAATGTCAAATGGTTTCACCTGAGTGTTATTCTGTGTTCTTTGCCACAAACATTGAACTCTGTTTAGCTCTTTACTTTTATTATAAACGGAACAGGAATTCTTTCTTGTACCTATTCCTGCTTTTGTTCAAAGAATTACAAAATATACACCGCACACCTTTGCTTTATTTTTATCTGGAACCTGGAATAAGAAGTGTTGTTGTTAGCCAGGAGAGAGTTGCATGGGCAGAAATTTATGCTGGAGTGGAAGCATGCATATTATTTTGCCCGGTTCTAGCCAGTAGAGTTCCTCATTTCCCTGAGCACAACAAATTTGTTGGAATTACAACACCTGTGAAAACCTGACCATAGGCGAGATAGTAGAGCTTTGTATCTGTTTTTCTTTTATGATCATTAATGTGACTTGTAACTTTGTTCCTATTTCTGTCTGTATAAATATTTTGCTTTGGATTTAAAAAATAAACATGAAAACACTAAATTGATGGGTTTGTTCTGATTGATGTAAGGCTAAAGAAAACAGATCCATTTGTTTTTAAAACCTCTAGAGACAAAACAAATCTTAAACAAGTCTATGAGGAGGAGGGGAGAATAGGGTTTTTAGATACTTCATAGCTTTGCTGGTTGGTCTATTGACTCATTCATTCCTGGGGACTAAAGCCAGGCCTGTCTGTTTCTTGCCTTGGTGTCTCATTTCGTCTCATCCACTACAACTGCAGTATGCAAATAGTTGAGTAAGGGAAGGATGATTTGCACTCCCACCACACAATAATGAGTTACTCATAATTAGCAGTGGATGAAATGCCAGGTAAAGGAGGAGGAATGGACATGATGAGAGAGAGGTGATAAAAGAGACATGACTTCCAAGACAACACACTAAGCAACACAATTTCACAGATCAAATATTGGTCAGCAGCACCGTCGCAGCCGGTGGGTTTGGTACAGTTTCCAGAGTAACATCTCTTCAAACATATGAGACATCGGCCAGCATTCTGGATGCCTCACAGTTAGGGTTCAGACCAGGGACCTGAACAAAGATGGCTCTAACAGCACTAAATAATGACATCTTTGTGGTCATGAACACAGATAACTCCAAGCTTGTATTGCTGGGCTTTGCTGCCGCCTCTGACATAGTGGGCCATGGTGTATCATGAACACGCTTACATGACACAGCAGGAGTAGAAGGCCTTCAGTACAGTTGCAGTCATTCCCTTCTGGCAGAACTTTTGAGTGGTGATGGGTAACTCCCCTTCCTCTCCCGTGGTGCTTCCCTGCTGGGATCCTTCCTATCCCCGCTTCTCTTTAATATCAACATAAGGCCACTATCAGAGGGCTAGCCATGTTAGTCTGTATCCACAAAAACAACGCAGAGCCTTATGGCATTTTAGAGACTAAAAGATTATGTGGGCATAAGCTTTTGTGAGTAAAAAACCCACTTCTTCAGATGCATGGAGTGAAAATTACAGATGCAGGCATTGTTATACTGACATGGGAAGAGAAGGGAGTTACCTCCCAAGGGCCAATTCAATCAGAGGGGGCGACGTGGTCCACTCCCAATAGTTGATGAGGAGGTTTCAATACCAAGAGAGGGAAAGAGCACTGGGAGAGATAGTGAGATGCCCTGGGCTCAGCTGCCAGCGTTCACTATGTACCTCAACTGATGTAACCACCACCATGGCTAGAACATCAGAATGCCTCCAGGATGACGAGCAAGCAATGCCTCCAGGCATGACTGCAGGGTTGCTGGTTGGAAGGTGAAATACATTGATGAATTGGCCATGACGTTGTCTCAGCCTCCCATCGAAGGCTCACATCCCCCATTTGTCAAAGTGGTGAAAGCCTTGGGGTCCTGCCTGACTCATAAGAATGGCCAGACTGGGTCAGACCTAAGGCCCATCTAGCCCAGTATCCTGTCTACTGACTGTGACCAGTGCCAGGTGCCTGAGAGGGAATGGACAGAACAGGTCATTGTCGATTGATCCATCCCCTGTCGTCCGTTCCCAGCTTCTGGCAAACAGAGGCTAGGGACACTTACTAAGCTTGGATGACAAGGTAGCATCTGTTTCCCAAAGTGCCTTTTTACCTCCAGCATGCTAGGAAGCTCCTGGCTGAAGACCTGCTCACAGTGATCCTGGCATTCATCACCTCCAGGCTGAATTACTGTAACTCGTCTCTGAGGCTGAATGTGCAGACTATTCACAGGCTCCAGATGGTACAGAGTGAAGCTTCCTGCCTTCTTCTTGGCTCAGGCTGCCATGAGCGTACCTGGCCCATGCTCAAGTCCCTCCACTGCCTCCCAATCAGCTTCCGATGCCGGTTGAATGCCTTGGTCCTAATCTGCAGAGCAATTAATGGATCAAGCCCCAACTACATCAAAGATTGAATTTTGATCTATGAACGACAATGACAGCTGTGCTCTTTTGGGGCAGGGCAGATCACTAAGCCCGGTGTGAAGCATGTGAGGGCTGAGCAGAGTATTCTCGGTCGAGGGAATCCAGCTATGCAACAGTCTTCTAGAGGAGATCAGGAGAACTCAGAGTCTGGCCAGCCATAAGAAACATTGCAAGCCCTTCCTCTTTAAGAAGCCCTTTCCACCATCAGTGATGCACAAACCATGAACGCCTCCTGCCATTTCCCCTTGCTCCCCACCCTGAACAGAGTTTTGACACTGAAAAGGCAGATATGCCAGAGACTCATGAAGTTACTAGGGACTTTGCTATTGATTTTATGTGGTTGGTGCTCAGATGTCATGATGATCGATGGCAGTATGGAACCTCGAATAGATAGATAAGATAGTTATTGGACTGTGCCAGGTCCACTAGGTAGGAATGAGCCACCCACCCTCCTGCCCCTGCATTTGTTCTTCCAAACTCATCGTGGGATCTGAGAATTAAATTGGGTTCTTCAAAGGGTGTGTCTTCACCACAGAGTTAGCTGTTGCCCCGGCTCAAGTTCCGTCCACACACAAAACACTTTCACTTGTGTGTGTGGTGGTGCTTGAATTCAATCTGGCTGATCCGTCAGGGTATAGACTCTAATTCAGGTTAACACAACTCAGCTGCTAACACAACCACTCGGTGTAACTTCCGTGGTGTCTCGCAGTGCAACTGCTCTCCCTTGAGCTTGGGTGAACTCGAGTTAATACGACTGTCATTGATCTGCGAGTTCAGTGATGCAGACATAGCCCAAGGATTTTGGTAGGACAGATTATTCTGTCAGATATACCTGTACCATCCTATTGCCTTCACATCCTCTCACCAATAACACATTTGCAAACTGTCCCGGAGTGCCCGGGCAATGGTCTGGAACCGCTCCCTAGGAAGCCAGACAGGACTTCGGGTGAAGGGTCCCGTCTCTGTACACAGCCTGTTTCCAAGGCTAGGAGCTTCACGGGTACCCACTTCAACCTTCCTGGGTCTGACCTCGGAGCATTCAGCGCCTTCTGCCCCTCCGTGCGCTTGCCCCAGCAAGCCTGCCTGGGCGGGGTCCTGAGGGAGCTCATGGATTCTGCACCCCAAATCCACAGTCAAATGTGACTCTCAGCCAGGTAGTAAAACAGAGGTTTATTCGATGACTTCTATCTGGTCTAACCCAGACCATACAGCGAGCGTGAGCCCTCGGCTGGATCCATTTTGGGGGCCAGAGAGCAAGATAGCTCCTCTGCCTCCCTGCCTGACTCCAGCCAGCTTCCAATTCCCAAACTCCCACTCACTCTCCCCAGCCTCTCCTTTTCTTTCCTTTATCTCCCTCCCGGGCAGGAGGTATCACCTGACCTCTCTCCAACAGGTTCAGCTGACCTTTTTGTTATTCAGCACTTCCAGCCTTGGGGGGGGGGAGGGGCCCAGCCCTCAATTGCCAAGGCAGGTCGGCCACTTGCTTACACTGTCTCTCTGCTTTGCATCAACTACACACCTTTATCCCTCCACACAGACGCTCAAGAAATGCATAGGGGAAACTGAGGCACACACACAGTATTCCTACTTCGTCACACAAGCTCTGTTGTTTTCGGGGGTAACAGTGGGCAGAATTGTGACTTGAATTTACTTAAGAATTCAGCTGCGGATCCTGGAGTCAGAATAGAATCCAATTCACTCTCCCATTGCTGTCTTGATGTCTACAAATGAGCCCCCTCCTGTAGAGCATTATAAATGCCTGTCCATCTTGCTGCAGTTGGAAGTGTTGTCCTTACCTCTGAGCAGAAGGCCTTCTGAGACCAGCCTTCTACAGCTTGCTTTCTGTTATGGGAGGTGTGTTCCCGTTCACCCAGGTTTCTGGTTTGCCTCGTGGCCATAAAGCTATTGCTTGTCAACTCAGGGTTCCTTTCTAAATGTTTTCCTGCAAAATAGCTCCCTGCCCTATATGTAAATGTAACGATTCCTTTAGCATAGTCAGAAGATGCATATTAAACCAACCAGCCCTAATCCCTTTTTAAACATCACAGTTCATTACCAAGTCCATCCTTGCTGTGAGAGAACGCAGTCCTTAGCCATAGTGGATTAGGGTAGCTGTTCTGCATAAATACACTAGGTGAAATTTAATTAACCCCTTAGCTGCTGAACATCAACGCCGCCTCCTGCCGCTGTGTTCCACTGACTTGATCATGCATTCAGTGGACTGTTAAGACATACCTGCAACTTATACCTGCCTGGTCATATCTGGGACCCATTCTTCCTCCTTCAGCTGTAGAGGAACTTCAGTCTGAGTGGGGGTTGGGGAACTGTGATGAAGCAGGCTGATGATTCTTCAAGTCGCAGTTCTGCAGCTTAGCGTGCAGAGCACAGAAGAGAGGAAAACATTGTGTGTGCCAAGGAGATGTTGTGCATTCGTTAAATAGTTGAAGGGGGTGTGCTCCAATTCTCCACCTGCTTTTCAACTGATTGCTTGCTTCAGTCAGGAATGTCTGCCTCCTACACGTCTCACCAGACACTGACTAGGTGTGTGATGTTTCTTTCCCCTTCCCTTCCACTCACATATCACGACTTGGCCACTGTCAGACTGTAAACAAATGCTATAGCAATTACATAAAGAAAAAACTCTTCTCAAAGAATGTGATTAAGCATTCAAAATCCAGTACTCAGAGTTAGGAAATACCAGAGATGGTAATTTTCCTGATGGTGGGGTTTCTTCAAATGCTGCTGAAGTTAGCATTTATCTAAGTTATGTCAAGGGAGCCTAGAACATACGGATAAGAAGTCCTTTTATTGTTTGTATAAATCTATACAAACACGTGTACCAGAGCTAGCCTTGAAATACAGAGTTTGGGGGTGGTTTTGTGTTTTGGATTCACAAGTGAGTTTCCAAGGACAGCTCTCTGGTAAGAAACTCTGCCCTCTGTGCTACCAGCATTGATGTGATGGGATTTTTGCCTGTTCTTAGACCCTACTTAAAGGCTCCAGGCTTATTTACAGCCTCTGGCTAGTAGGTGTCATTTCATAGAACCATAGAAATGGAGGCCCTCTTAGGGATCTCGAGAGACCTACACTGAGGCAAGACCAAGTAAACCTAGACCATCCATGACAGTTGTTTGTCTAACCTGTTTTTAAAACCCCCCCCCCTCCCCCGAGTGATAGGGATTTCACTACCTCCTTAGCTACCCTGTTCCAATAAGTAACTATCCTTATATTTACAAAGATTTCCCTAATATCAAACCTAACTCTCCCTTGAGATAACAAAGTCCTGTGGCACCTTAAAGACTAACTATAAAGTTTTGAAGCATAAGCTTTCGTGGACTAATACCCACTTCGTCGGATGCAAGCTAATACCCACTTCGTCTGCTTGCATCCGACGAAGTGGGTATTAGCCCACGAAAGCTTATGCTTCAAAACTTTATAGTTAGTCTTTAAGGTGCCACAGGACTTTGTTACCTCTGCTATTCCAGACTAACACGGCTACCTCTCTGATTCTCCCTTGAGAGATTGTTGATTATTCCTTGTCCTGCCTTCAGTGGACAATGGAGAACAATTGAGTGCCATCCACTTTGTAACAGCCCTTAACATATTTGAAGACTGTTCAGAGATTCCAAGGCAAGATGGGACCATTGTGATAATCTAGACCTACCTTCTGTATAACTCTGGCAACAGAATTTATGCAAAATGATTCCTAGAGCATATCAAACATCCAAGCCTGATTTTAAAATTGCCGGTGATGGAGAATTTACCACGACCCTGGGTAAATTATTCCAGTGGTTAATTGCCCTCGCTGTTAAAAATGTACACCAAGGATTGGCAACGTTGGCACGGGGACCTCAGGGTAAGCACCCTTAGTGGGCCCAGACGCTTTGTTTACCTGGCGTTTCGCCGACCGCGGCTCCCACTGGCTGCGGTTCGCTGTCCCTGTCCAATGGGGGCTGCTGGAAGTGGTGTGGTGCTGGCCGCTGCTTCCTGCAGCCCCATTGGACCAGGACGGCAAATCACCGCTTCCCGCAGCCCCCATTGGACGGGGATGGCGAACTGCGGCCAGTGGAAGCCGCGGTCGGCGAAACACCAGGTAAACAAAGTGGCTGGGCCTGCTAAGGGTGCTTACCCTGTGGTCCAGCATGCCAACGTTACCGATTCCTGATGCACATGTTATTTCCAATCTGAATTTCTCCGTCTTCTAGCCACTGGATCATGTTACACTTTTCTCTGCTAGATTGAAGAGTCCATTATTAAATATTTGCTCCCCATGCGGGTACTTATGGATTGTAGGTACTTCTTCACACACACAGGCAACCCATGAAACTCATTGCCAGGGGATGTTATGAAGGCCAAAACTATATGTGGGTTCAAAAATAATTAGATAACTTCATGGTGGGTAGGCCCATCAATGGCTGTTAGCGAACATGATCAAGGGATGCAGTCCCATGCTTTGGGTGTCCCCAAGCCTCTGACTGATAAATGCTGGGACTGAACAGTAAGGGGGTGGATCATTTGATAAATGCCCTTTTCTATTCCTTTCCTTGGAAGCATCTGGCATTGGCCACTGTTAGAAGCCAGGATTCTGGGCTAGGTTAACCATTGGCCTGACCCAGTGTGGCCATTTTTAAGTTCATGTAATCAAACTTCTCTTTGCTAGGCTAAATACATTGAGCTCCTTGAATCTATCCCTGTAAAGTTTGATTTTTGAGCCTTTAATGATTCTCATGACTCTTTTCTGAACCCTCTCCAATTTATCAACATCCTTCTTGAATTGTCAACACCAGAACGGGAAGCAGTATTTCAGTAGTTGTTGCACTCGTGCCAATGAAAGAGGTAATATAACCTCTCTACCATAGGCACTGACTTTGTGGGTGCTCCAGGGCTGGAGGACCCATGGAAAAAAATAGCGGATGCTGAACACCCACTGGCAGCCCTGAGGGTCAGCACCCACCCCCCAACATTTCCTGCTTGCCTGCAGCCCTGCCAATTGTCTCCTCTTTCTCCCTCCCAGTGCCTCCCACCTGCTGCAATCAGTTGTTCCGTGGAGTGCAGGAGGTGCTCGAGAGGAGGGGAAGGAGTGGGAGCAGGAAGAGACGGGGGGAGGAAGAGACGGAAAACGGCGTGGCTGGGGCAGGAAGAGGTGTAGCGGGGGTGGGGCCTGGGGCGGAGTGGGGGTCGATTACCCCCCAGGATCTGAATAAGTCAATGCCTATGCACTCTACTCCTACATGAGTCTCCTATTTATGCAACCAAGAATTGCATTAGCCCTTTTGGCCATGGCATCTCACTGGGAGCGCATGTTCAGCTGATTATCCACTACGACTACCATATCTTTTTCAGAGTCACTGCTTCCCAGAATAGAGTTCCTTATCTGGTGTACATGGCATACAGTCTTGGTTCCTAGATGTATAAGTTTACATTTAGTCATATTAAAACACATATCGTTTGTTTCATCCAGGTTACCAAGCAATGTAGATCACTCTATGTCAGTGACCTGCCCCTTTCATTGTTTACCACTCTCCCAGTTTTTGGGGTGTTTGCATTTTTAATCAGTCATGATTTTATGTTTTCTTCCAGGTCATTGATAAAAATGTTAAATTGCATAGGGCCAAGAACCAGTTTCTGTGAACCCCACTGGAAACACCCATTCAGAATTGCATTGTGAGACCTGTCATCAGGTCCCCGCTCTATCATCTTCTCTCTACTAAATCTGCCCAGGTTTTTTAACCTTTCCTCTCAGGTCATGTTTTCTAAACCTTTTGTCATTCTTCTTGTTCTTCTTTGGACTCTCTCCAATTTGTCCCTATCTTTCTTAAAGTGTGACACCCAGAGTGGGACCCAGTATTTTAGCTCTCACCACTGCCGAGCAGAGAGGGATAGTTACTTCCCATGTCTTATCTACCACACTCCTTTTATTACACCATGGACTCATATTAACCCTGTTCTCAACTGCATCATATTGTTGGCTCATATTCAATTTTTGATCCACTATAACCCCCAGATCCTTTTCAGCAGTACTACTGCCTTCCCAGTTATTCCCCATTCTTTTAATTGTGCATTTGATTTTTCCTTCTTAAGCGTCATATTTTCCACTTGCCTTTATTGAATTTCAATCTTGTTTGCTTCAGACCAGTTCTCTAATTTCAAAACAACCTTGACAATTCTGTTCCTGTTCTCCAAAGTGCTTTCTGCTCCTCCTAGCTTGGTGTCATCTGGAAATGTTATAAGCCTTCTCTCCACTCCATCATCAAGGCCATTAGTGAAAATATTGAATAGTACTGGACCCAGGACAGACTGATGAGGGATCCCACTGGATACAGCCTCCCAGTTTAGCAGTGGACCATTGATAACTACTCTTTGAGTATGGCTTATTTACCAGTTGTGCACCCAATTTATAGTAATTTAATCTAGACTTCATTTGTCTGTGTTGCTTATGAGAATGTTAACTATGCCAAAAGCCTTACTAAAATAAAGATATATCACATCTACTGCTTTCCCCCCATCCATTAAGCTAGTAGCCCTATCAAATAATTTTTTTCTCTCTAATTGTTTTGTGGGAATTTTTTTTGGCAAGAAAATGTAGGAGGCCCTAACTAGTAACCATTTGCATATAGGGTAGTGTCCCTGCCCAGATGAGGTGGAGAGTGTGATGGCTTTCGGGGGGGGGGGGGTATTTTTGTTTGTTTATTTTCTGGCCAATGGGAATTATTGACTCTTTTAGTGCTGCCAGGTGGCAGGCTTACTTTATTGGTGTTTTGGTTTTTGGGGCTGCTGGCTTAAGTTTTAATTAGGGCACTCCAAGCTTCAGTAGGTGTATCTCTTCTTTCTTGTGTAGTGTGAATAGTATCACAGGGGTAGCCGTGTTAGTCTGGATCTGCAAAAGCGACAAAGAAATCCACGACATTCATCTGATGAAGTGGGTCTTAGCCCACGAAAGCTCATGACCCCTAAAATCTGTTAGTCTATAAGGTGCTACAAGACTCTTTGTCACTTTTGTCATCTGAATAAATATCTGAACCGTTCTCTTTGCTCCGGGACTGGCAGGGATCTCAGAATCACGTCTGCACTGGAACTTAATCATTGCTGACCCTTGAAACGATCCGTGCACACCTTTGTATGAATATTTGGAAAGTAAAATGTAACTGAAGAAACCACAGGTTACAACCCCAGCTAAGGGATGTCTGAAGGGCTGGTCTCTTCGGCAGCACTGGTGATGTCTCTTATTGAAGCTCTGTGTGGGAGCTCTTTGCAGCACATTGAATCTGCTGTGGGTACCTGAGACCTGCCACCAGGGCTCTGGTCCGGTTTGTATGTTGTCATAACAAATCACGAGTACAGAAAACTTCATCCCTCTCCCTGGAAGCAGTTGAAGGGAAAGTACCGCATTAAATATTCAAATTATAGTGATTTAAAGCTTGCTTAAAATGTTTTATTTTGAAATTGATGTCCAGTGCCTAGTCAGTGGGGTGGATTAAGGACAGAGACCCTGATGGGAACAGCAGTCAGACTTTTTTCCTGTGGTTTTTAATTTATTTTTGTTTAAATCTTGATCTTCACAGTTCTTACATCAGCCCTACTGGAAGCTTGGAATTAATTTTTCCTTATCCCATCAGTCTCATTCATGTTTTGGTTTGTCACTGCAATTGGCTGATCCCTGGGAACCTCCCTTTTCCTTACCTCTGCTCCTCTGTTGTGCAAGGCCATGGTTGGGGCCCAGTTTGGAGCTTGGCCCCACAGGAGAATGGGGTTTCAAAACACTTGAGAAATGGTTAGGCACCTGGTGTGCTGTGAACTCTGGTTGTACATGTACGGTAACGGACTCCCAACTACATTGTGCTGCCTGTCTGTGGTATCTATCTGTTTTCCCATTTTACGCTTGGAGCGGAAGCTGTTTGTGGCATGCAGTGTGTGTGTGTGTGTGTGTGTGTGTGTATACAAACGCTCGTGCAGTGCATGGAGACCTAATCCCGTACTGGTGCCTCTAGGTGCTACCATAATACAAATAAGAAACAATTTTCTGTGCCAAGTCTACATGTAGGAGATGGCTTTTAAATCAAAGTTCTGATCTAAACAGTGCACCTTGGTGCTGTTCACATCTGCTCCCTGCGTGCCTGTCTGCTAAGCTGAGGAAAGCCAGTTTTTATTGCACGCTGTCTACTGTAACTCCAGGGGAGTGGACTGGATTCTCTTCTGCCTAGTGCACAGCATCATCAGCTCAGTTCCAGCTGTGGCTTCGTTTTGCTGTTGGCTGTGATGTCTGGGTACGGGAAGAAGAGACTGATTTTCGGCTCTCGCTCTGAGCGGCAATGAAATAGATACATCTTGTTTCAACTTGCCAAAGGAGAGAATTTTAATATAGAAGTGAGGGAGGGACAAATTAATATGAAACAAGGGTATGTCCTTTTTGCATTTAGTTTCCTGACCATGACTGCACTGAACCTGGGAAAGCCAGATCTATGGCCCCAATTGTGTGTGTGTGTGTGTATAAGCCCCATGGGACTTCAGCATGTGCTTACAGTTGTGTGTCTGCTTTAGGTTCTTTAACAAATCTGGGTCTGTATGTCTTTGAAATTTGAAATGGTTTACCTGAGAATTTTGGATAGATCTGTCCAAATGGCTGTTTAAATTCCTTTTGAGTAGGGAGGTGTCTGAAGGAAAGCTCGGGGCATCATTCCATCACTCTGAGCGTATTTCAGCCCATCTGCTCATAAAGAAGAGGTTTGGGAGGAGGGGGGGACACACTGCAGGTACTGTATGTTCCTGGGCTGGAGAGAATTCAGAATAACACTGGAAGCTGGTAATACTTACTCTTGGCTCTGTGTGAGTATTTTGAAAATAATATCTAATAGAACCCCACACAGTATCACTCCAGCGGGAATCATGCTCTACTTGTCCCAGAGAGATGAGTCTTTGGTTTTGGTTATAGGTTTTGTGGTGGAAGATTTGTGGTGTGAAAATTTCTGGCTTGTTGTGTAGTGAGGCTGAACATGCCTGAGAAATGCTTCCCGCTACGCTGGGTGGGAAAGGAGGGTGTAAGTTTGCTGAATTTCAGAAGTGTGCACACGCTTGTGAATATCTGGCTCCCAGTAACATGGTCTTGAATATTTTTCAGTTTATTTTTTGTAATGTGTGTGTGAATTTCAAAAATAAATTATTTGGCTTATAAACCTTAACTCTGGAATGGAGCATGTAAAAAACCCACACAACCACACCACACCTGCTAACATATGATATCGGTATACAGGGATATGTGGAAGGAAAACTCAATATACACTTTTAAATAGCACTGAAATCCATGGGACTAGGAGAGATTTTGGGGCAACAGGCTCCAGATTGTTGGCTCTGGAATCTGAAATCCTCTTTCTATCTACAGAACAGGTTCAACATAGTCAATACTTTGTGGGGAAAAATAGGGATAATTGGCATTTACCGTGGGGAAAATACTATTGTACTTAAATGGTAGTACATCACTAAAGGAAATCCTGCCATTAAGTTTTTGCAGAAGGTATATTATTTACTACAGTGTTCATATACTGTAATGAACCTGTATTAAAATAGTACTGTGAAGTCATAGTGACCAACCATTGTGTTTGTGTAGGAACTCTGCCAACATTCAAACACACAATAGAAGTGAAGATGTAGTGTGATATTTGCTGTAGTCCATAGCACTATCCCATTTACTATAGTGTGCTGAGGCATGTGCTTATAGAGCACACTGTAATTAGTGTAACATACACTGTAATAGTGTGTATTGAAACCTACAGTTAGAAACATAGGCTTTGATAGAAACGCCACTGGAGTCAAGGGAAGACTTGCACTGATGTCATTGGGCTTTACTTTGGATATGTAAAGCAGTGCCACTGTCATGCAACCCTTACTCCTGTGAGTAGTACCTTATTAACTGTAAGGTATGCTTGCTAAAATACTGTTTTATTTGCTGCGGTTTTATTTTGGTTTCTACAATAAAATGTCTCATCATAGTGTGTGGCGTAATATCTAGATTATAAGACATTACACTGTATAAAATTGACTAGTTATAGTGGCAACTTTTCCCAATGGGTATTTTTCTGGTCTCTATGGGGTTGATCTGACCTTCCTTACTTTAGGAAAATTCCCACAGACTATAACAGGATAAGGAGTAGTCTGTTAATTCACCCTCCTTTTTAGACCAGTGATCAAGCTGCTACAAGTGACTGTTCTGAATGTCACCTTGTCATTTGTTTTTATTTAAGTAGGATCATGAAGAAACCCCATATTCTTTAGTGACCCCAAAATATGCTTTGCAAATAAAAGGCAAGGTCCCTGCCCCTCAGGTCCTCCATTTTGATTTGAGATGTGACACCAGCGAGGGCGACACGCACTAGTGCAAGGGTGGAGAAAGCAGACCCCAATTCATTGAAGCACTTAAACACGTGCTGACATCCCATTGTGCCCCTAAGAACTCTATGTCCAACCTTGGTTTTACAACGGCACATATTACAATCTGCCATGAGTCTCAAGGCAGCACCTTCTTTGTATATATGCATTTACATAATTTTTAAATGAAGAACGGAGCAGTGCTGTTTGCTTGTAAGTGTATCTTCCTTGGCTGTGGGAAGGGTATTATTTATTGTTGAATGTCAGCAGCACAAAAGCAACCTCAGAAACCTTGATCAGTTTTGCTTCCACTCTGCAGTTAAAAGGAAAGAACTGCTTCAAGCCACTGTTTAGGGCTTTTGTGGGCTGCATCCAGTGCCTTATATTGGTCAAAATTCACTGCCATTTGTTTCCAAGTCAGTGAGAACTTCCCTGTGGTTGCGGGATGTGGCTGCTAGGTAGCATTTTCAGGACTGTGCCATATGTTGTACAGCACTTCCAGACTGCAAAGAGCTATGCAAGTGCCATGAATTAATGTTCCCATTTTACAGGTGAGAACACTGAGGCACAAACCCATGTTCCCAAAGAGAGTCAATTCAGAGCCAGGTTTAGACAAATTCCTGTCTCCCAGCCCTGTGCTCAGAGCTCTGAAGTTTGCTGTTTCTCTGAATGCTCTGCCCAGAGGTTTCTTTGCTGGTGGTATGGATGCTATTTCAGCACCAACACTCATAAATATTTTTCTCCTCTGTCTGTGGTTAGTGCTTCCATTTCAGAAGCTTTCTCAATTTCTGAAGCCTTCCAAGGCCAAAATATGACAGAATGTTGCTTCTTGGTTGAGCATTGTGTTTTTATCCTTCTATTATGTTCCTTGATTACCTTCTTTTCATTTAGTGGATCACAGGCACCTGATGGGAAATAGTAGGGGAAAAGACCAAATCGAAACTTCTATCAAATTCCCTTCTTTTTAATGTTCTTCCCCACATAAAAAGGTGACACAATCAATCTTCCAGTGACCCTAGCTTTTCTGCTCAGCAATCTTTTGCTTGGATGTCGTCATTTTCTAAGTGCAGATATCACTCTTGGCGTTAAGTGTGCTTTTGAATATAGTTGTTTAACAATACTTCTGCTGGATAACATTTTTCA
This sequence comes from Sternotherus odoratus, assembly GCA_032164245.1. Lineage (NCBI taxonomy): Eukaryota > Metazoa > Chordata > Testudines > Kinosternidae > Sternotherus > Sternotherus odoratus. The sequence continues at coordinate 5,953,985 of JAVMKO010000002.1, forward strand.
TCAGAGGTTCTTTTGGTGAATTTGACAAACATGAATTAACTAAGTCTCCTTCTCCCCTTTTGCAAAGGCGATGGATGATTCCTCTTTTGCAGGTAGGTGAACTGAGGGAGAGGAGCTAAGTCACATGAGTGAGTGAATGGCAGAGTTAGGAAGACCCAGAGGTCCTGACTTTTGCAAGATAACACTCCCTTGTTAGTTGCTGAATTTGAAATTGCTGCAAATTTTGCATGTTCCCAAGTATACTTTGCTTTTGACTCTTTCCTCCGCCCTCCCCTTTCTTTCACTTCTTTTCATCCTTTTCTTATTTCTGTCGTCTTCATTATGGGCTGAGATACGGAATTACTCATGGGGGAAGAATTCAGACCTTCTGCAGGTTCCTTGGCTCCCCTGCAGAAAAATGGGGGAGCAAAGAAATCTGTGGGGAACACATGCCCCTTCGCCTTCCCCAGTAGCCTGGGGGCGTCTGCTGGGAGCAGCCAGCTGCAGAGAGCAGATGGGGGGGGGGGGAGGAGAGAGGCTAGGTGTTTGTGTGTGCACTTCCTTGGAGAGATGTTAAGGGGGTGGGGCTGGGTGCCTGTCTCTATGCTAACCAGTGAGACACTCTGTTGCTGCATCCCAGGCTTGCAGGTGTAGGCAGAAAGGTAATAACTAAGTAGGCAGGCTGCTTATGTGCCCATTGTTAAAAATAATAACTGTTACTAATAATAATAATTATTATTGTTAATAATTAATAACTGATAATTGTTCCCATTCTTAGTCAATTGAGGCTCCTTTACCTTGCCAGGGTGATGTAAAGGAGCCTTATTGTAAATGACAGTAAGAGAATCCTCAGCTAAGGTCTATGTGCTTTTCTCCCTTTTTTTCTCCATGCCACAGAGGCACAATGGGGTTAGATTTACAGTTTAGGATCTATTTTACTTGTTCGTTTAAAAAAATGCAGGACAATGATTAGAAAAACTGTATAACTTTCATTTGTGAAGTCTGAGCAATTTACATTCTGCTTTACAGACCATCAAAACAAGTAATGTAATTTAAATGAAAATCCAATATTTTAACTGGAATACAGGGTCTTGGTTACCAAGTAGTTGTAACTTAACTTTCATGTGTTTAGGTTGGAAATGCTGAACAGTTGTGATTTTTTTTTTGGTATGTTCGTTTAAATAAATTACCAAAGTAAGTGAAACTGGTGTGATTATATTGCATTATTTTGCCAAATAAAATATGCAGAATTCGGTGCAGAATTCCCCCAGGAGTATGGAGTGCATGGCTGTAAATTGGAGTGAACCAGAACATGAATTCGTCCCACTAATATTCCTCTGTATTCTGTAACTCCACTGCATGTTCTTTCATAATTTCTCTTTTAATTTTAAGTAACTCTTTCATTTTGAAGACTTCCTGATTCACAGAAAGTCTAATCTCTGCTGAATAAACTTAATTCTTTTTATAGACAAGACCTTGCAAAGACCTTCCTATTTTCCTCACTGACTATGTATAAAACTTTAGCATTACCTACAACTTTAGTATTAAGCATGAGTCTTGCAAAGTAGCTTTATTTAAAGACGGGAGTGTATTTTTCTTTCTGTTTTTGGGAAGGAGGTAAGGGAGAACTGTAGGGAGAGGAAATGGGGGCCGGGAATTAAGAGACCAAAAGAAATGTAGATGGTCTAAATTGTTCAAAATCCCCAACAGAAAATGTGACTCTTTTCTCTATCTACTTATATGGCCTTTGTAAATGTTAATGATTCATCAGCACAATTCCCCTGGAAGATAAGTGATCTTTATTATCCCCATTTTACAGATGGGGAGCTGAGAGAGTGTGATTAAGGCCCTGGTTCATCAATGACTTGAACACATACTTACGCCTCACTGAGATGAGTGGTGGTCAGCATAAGCTTATTGATATTGCGGATCAGGGTCTTATTGACTTGGCCCGGGTCATGCAAGACATGTCTGGCAAAGCCAGGAACTGATCCTGGTTTGCTGAGCTACTCCGCTTTAACCACAAAACCTTTCTTGCTTCTTGTTTTCCCTTAAAACTATGTAGAGATTTGTGTTTAGAGCACACTCTGCTAATCAGGGGTGGCCAACCAGTGGCTCCAGAGCCAAGTGCGGCTCTTCAGAAGTTAATATGCAGCTCCTTGTAAAGGCACCGACTGGAGCTGGAGATACAGGCGCCAACTTTTCAGTGTGCCGGGGGGTGCTCACTGCTCTGCCACAGGCCCAGCCCCCACTCTACCCCTTCCCCTGAGACTGCTTGGATGTGTGGTTCATAGCCAGACAGTCTTTCCTTCCCCCCCCAACCCTCTCACCTGGCACAGTGGTAATAGGCTGTCTGAACTCACACGTCCCTTTTCTTGATTAGATGTCTGACAAGTCTTTATTAGCTTTTTCAGCATTGTCCTCCTGATGTGAGCTGGGCATTGGTGCCTCGGTTATGTTTCTGAACTTGCAAAGACAAATCTGAGCTCCTTCAGTCCCCCCTCCCTGTACACACGGGCTGCATATTGAGGCTGGTGGAATTATTTCTCTCTTAACAAAGTAGCCTTTCATCTTTTTCAATCCATAATATATATAATCAGACTGGTGGGTTTATTACATTTCTGTAGCTGTCACATTTCTCTGATGATTAGAGTGGGGGAAATATGCTCTCACACTGAGATCTGTAAGGCTGCGGAATAATCTCCCCAGGGAGGTCATGGCCGCACCAGAGCTTGAGTTATTGCAAACTGAACTTGCCTAAGCAGTGGGAATGGGACTGTCGGGAACATTCCCATTCTGGTATTTGGGTGGGATGGATTAGCTGACATCACAGGTCATGAGCCTCTATTTCAGGTGCTTGCAATCCTGCTTGGTAACTGAGAGAGGAATTTCTCATTATCAAGGAGTCTGCTGAATTCTGGTATGTGTGCTTGAGACATGTTTCCTCCAAAATCTCAGTGAGCCCAATTCTGCAAGCACTTAAGGTAACACTTAATATCAAGTATCTCCGCGTGGTTTGTAAAGGGTTCATTAACAATGTTATCTACCTGTTCTAGGTACTTAGAGGGGCCCGATCGCTGCACCTCATCGTCTTTAATGTATTTATCCTCACAACACCACTCTGAGGTGTTATCCCCATTTTCCAGATGAGAAACTGAGGCCCAGAGAGCCTTGCCCAGGGCCACACATGACACAGGACAGAGTCAGGAGTTGGACTTGGAGGGCTTCGTACCCACTGGCCCATCTTCCTTCTCTTCCTGATATAGTATGTTACTGACATGAACACCAGCAGTTACAGATGGGTATAAGCACATCAGTAGAAGGCATGATAGACGTTCATATGTCATAGTCAGAAGCAACATCTTGACCTGCAGGAGACTAATAATAGATTAAATAATTTATTAATTATTTATGAATGACACCTTATTATGAAGTTTGACCCAAGTGAGTAACTCAAAAACATTGTCCGAATCGTCCAACTGAGATCTGGTTACGCACCTGAGCAAATGATTCCTGCACTGGAACTGAAGATCACAGATGACTGTCACAGCATGAAACTCCTTGCACAGCGGATGAGGAGACAACTTCTATTGGGTAGTTATCACTGATTATTTCTTGTATTTGGTAGCATGTGAAGTTCAACGCTGGTTGATACTTTTCAAATTTAAAGTTTTTTTCATTGGAAATTGCCCTTGTTGACTTTAAAAAATAAGACATTTTATACTTCATCTTTCTCAAAATGATTATCTACATTTTTGCTTTACTGAATACTGGGATCTTGGTTAATGAAAAGTTCCGATAATGTTTTTAACTTTTAAAACCTGTTTTGAAAATGTCCACTTTGAGGTCCCAAAATAGAAAAAAATAACCAACACGTTTTGCAAACCTTTTTGTTTATTTCTCAAAAAAAAATAAAAATAAAAAAATAAATGGAGATATACCAATCTCCTAGAACTGGAAAGACCTTGAAGGTCATCGAGTCCAGTCCCCTGCCTACACTAGCAGGATCAAGTACTGTCCCCTGACAGATTTTTTTTCCCCAGATCCCTAAATGGCCCCCTCAAGGATTGAACTCACAACCCTGGGTTTAGCAGGCCAATGCTCAAACCACTGAGCTATCCCCCCCCCCCATAGCTCTGCTGGTGGCCCTAGGGGGACTTTCTGCCCCGACTGTGTACATGCGTACATATATGTAAAAATGTTTCCTGCCCCAAACAGTTTGCAATCTGTCATCTCTTTTTCTAAGGCAGAAAAAGCCAATCATACTGTACAGTGTCTTTGTCCGAGCCATCGTGTCTGTATGCCAGACGGAATCGTCTCTGTTTTCAAAGGCAGCTCATGTTTACTTCAAAGGGTTTTCTGTGTGGGGATCATACGGAGCAACCATAAAATCTTGAGGTTAGTTTTGCCCTTTGTCACTATGGAAGAGCCAGTTGCACCATTTGTAACAACGTGGGTTTGCCCACCGTTGTCTTAGGTTGAAAGTTCCCCCTCTTCCCAAAATGTTGTGCCATGTTGCTTGCCAGTTGGCCATCTGACTGCTGCCTTTATCTGAAGGGTGGTTGCATTTCAGTGGCAACCTTATTCCCGTACCTGTATCACAATAATGATTTGTGCTTCCTCTCATCACAGAATCCCAAACTACTTTGCTTTAAGGTAGGTCACTATTATTCCCATGTGTTTTATAGCTGGGGAAACTGAGGCGTGGAATATAAGAGATTTTCCCAAGTCATTCAGAAGCTCCATGTGTTAGTAACGATGCCATCCTATCCCTATATCAAGGATGAGCAAACATTTTGGCCCCAGGGCCACATTGGGGTTCAAAATTGTGTGGAGGGCCGGATAGGGAAGGTGGTGCCTCCCCAAACAGCCTGGCCCCACCACCCTCTTCCCGCCCCCTGCCTCCCCCCTCTCAGAACCCGCAACCCATCCAACTCCCCCCCCGACTCCTTGTCCCCGATTGCCCTCTCTGGAGTCCCGCACTCTAACTGCTCCCCAGAACCCAACCCCCTATCTATGCCCCCCTGCTCCTTGCCCCTGACTGCCCCCTCCGGAGACCCCCCCACCCTAACCACCCTCACCCCCCGAGACCCACCATCCTATCTAAAGCCCTCCGCTCCTTGTCCCCTGACCACCCCCTCCAGAGACCCTCTTCCCCCTAATCACCCCCTACCCTCCTATCCAACCCCCCCAACCCCTAACCACACCCCTGCCCCCCTGGGACTCCCACCCACCATCCAACCTCCCCCCACCTTCTCTGTCCCCTGACCGCCCCCCAGAGACCCTCTGGCCCCTTAGCCAACACCCCCCCAGCCTGGCCCGGCCCAGCGTTCTTACCTCGCAGCTGCTCAAAGTAGCGTGTCTGGCGTGGCTGGGAGCGTGGAGCCCTGGGGCCCGCGGTGCTGGGCCGGGCCGCCAGACTGGGAATGCGGGGCCCCGCGGCTCGTGGCGCCGGGCCGGAATGCGGGGCCCCACGGCTCGTGGCGCCGGGCCGGGAACGCAGGGCCTCACGGCTCGCGGCGCCGGACTGCAAGCACGGGGCTCGGCAGCACGGTGCGCTCACCCAGGCTGGGAGGGCGGGGCCCCATGGCACGGTGCGCTCAGCCCGGCCCCTGAGCCAGGAGCTTCATGGGCCGGATGAAAATGGCCTGCGGGCCACATGTGGCCCGCGGGCCGTAGTTTGCCCACCCCTGCCCTATATACTGTATAAACCACTTTGAGATCTGTTGGCCTCAAAGACCCTCTGTAATGTAAAGAGGGATAACTTTTAGTGTACTTATTTGTTCTTTGGAATTAGGATTGGCAGAACTTCAAGTTTTTAATAATTACAGAGGAAAATATCAATGTTTATTTTACAGCGTTTTAAATTGATTTACATTTTTGCAGTCGCAGGACACTTTTTGGGAGGGTCAGGCAATGAAGGGATCTGACAATAATTATGTAATGGTCAGATACCAAAAGATTCCAAATTTGTCATCCTGTGTCAAAATATACAAACTAAATATCCTTAACTCACACGTCACTAAGTTCTCAAGCAGCGTTTCCTCTTCTTTGCCTGTCTGTACATTCCGATTATTATCAACGGCAACATTTTATTCATTGGTTTGCGTGTGCGCCTGGTTTACTAACATTTACCGAGAAAAATCCAATCCTTCCAGCGGGCAAAGTGATAAGCACAAGATGAAAAATTACCCCAAATACAATAATTAAAGTTAACTCTCCTCTCGGCGTTTTGATTTTATTTTATTATTTTGAAAAATGCTCATTTATAGTTGCCCAGAAGAGTTCCATATGTCTCTGTTTGTTAGGACCGGTGGAGCTCTGCTGAAAGAACAGCTGTATTAGTCCTATTATAGCTCACAAGCACTGCTGTCTAATTCATTGCCGTTACAAAAAGGCTCCTAAAATTATTTTGAACAGTTAACCCCAGAGCTGTCTGCTTCTATTACACTCATGTCGCAAGTGCCCTCATATTTTGTGAATAGGCTGCCATTAAATTCACCATCTCCCGCCACTCCTTCCCTCCCTACACCTCATACACCACCTGTCTCGCTTGCATGTTGCTGGCTTCTTAAGAGAAGTAAGGCAGCAGTTTTCTTTCTCTGGAGATCACAAGTGAAATATCAGAAAATATCCCCATTTATGGTGTTTATCATCTCTGGAGGAGAAGCTTTCTTGGACAACTTGTTGTAGAAACTGGGTAAATCTTAACCTCCGTGATGTTTAGGATAGCACTTCGTGCTTTTCATGTCTGAAGGCAGTGGTTGTGGAGAGAGGCTTAGGGTTGATTAAAATATCGGATCTGAGTCTTGCAGCACTGTGATCTCCCAGGGGAAACTGGTGGCATATCCCATTGCTGGGGACACTTTCCTGTCCGCTGGACGAAGCATTGCAGGAAACACCAGAGGGAGCAATCCTGAACTATCCATGCGGAAAGGGAGGCATATATTGAAACAGACTAGATGCGAACCATTAGATCCTCTCTGATGTGGATGATCTTTTCCCTCTCCCTGTTCTTGTAATGATGGAATAAATCTGATTAATTCTCTTTTGGTCTCTTGTGTCATGCTCCAGAGGGGGAGGCTTGGACTGTCCTGCTGTAGTTATGCCCATTGTAGAGTTGACAGATCGGCTGTTGTTGAAGAGCTGGGATGGGGGAAGTATTATTATTATTATTATTATTTATTATTATTATTTGTATTACTGTAATGCAGTTACAGATGCCCCATGCTGCCTAAAATAATTTCCATTTATTACCCATTAATCTCCTTTGGCTCCCAAGTTTGCTGTAATATTGAATGTCCGTGTAAAAATCCTGACTCCTTAGTTTTAAGAGTGTGTTTTCCCAGGCGGTGTTTGTGCCTCTTCCCCGTTGGTTTGCTGGGAGGAAATAAACACGGCAAGAGCTGAGTTTTCAAAGCAGTCGCTTGCTAGGAGGTGTTAGTGTGCCCACTGGTTTATGGACGAGGAAAGGAGACAGCATTTGTTGCAATATGAGTGATTATATGACATGGTGCATAATGGTTAGAACAGGGGAAATATAGGCAGGACTCCTGGGTTCCAGGCTTGATCCCTGATTCTGGGCAAGTCACTTAGCCACTTTGTGCCTCAGTTTCCCCCCTCTCATATGGGGATAATACCTGCCACGCATGGATAGTATGAAGATTAGTTAATGTTTAGAGCTTTCTGAAACTGTGAAGCCCCATGTAAAAGCAGTGTCTGTTAAGTCTCTCACCCATTGTCTGGGGAGAGCATGGGGGGGGGGGGGGATGCAGCGGATGCAGCAGTGCAAGGGCTGAAAGCATCACTCCTTACAAGAGAGATCATGGGGCTCTTCCTCCTCTCTCTGCATTTTTTCTCTGCTCTTTCCCGCTTTGCATCCACTGCCAGACTGATAGAGCATGAATAGGTCCCAGCGAGGAAAGAGAATGGAACTGTTCTGGGATCAGTGTCTCTTGGGAGAGAACTAAAGAGACAGCGGCGGGAACAGCGGTAGGAGTCGGTTATAACAGTAATAAAAGGGAAAGGGGGTTCTACAGGTCTCTTGAGGAAACGCGGATCTGACCCTAGTAGAATCCACCTGGATTGTTCCCTGCCTGTCCTGAAATTCCCTTCCGCAGTGAGCTGATCATACTAAGTTTGTTTGACAGCCCAGCAAAAACTCTATGCCATCTCTGTCTTTTGTATTTAATGGACTTCTGCTCATCAGCCCAGTGGCAGCCATTCCTGGCCTGGCATTAGTTCTATCCATCCTCCCATTTTCCTGCCTGCATTGTAGGGTGTCCTTTGCTGTGCCTGGAGTGCCATGTCAGTCAGGGCTAGGGAGGTTGTGGAATCTCCAGGACTGGGGATTTTTAAGAGCAGGTTGGGCAAACACCTGTCAGGGATGGTCTAGATAATACTTAGTCCTGCCTCGAGTGCAGGGGACTGGCCTAGATAACCTCTCGAGGGCCCTTCCAGTTCTATGATTCTATCTCACCAAAGTCTTCTCCAGCATTTTCAGCCATGTCTGGCTGGAATAGGATATCCCCATATGAGATCCCACTTTCATGGAACAAATCCACTGTCTCTTTACCTCCGAAATGAGGGATGCCCATGTGTCTTCTCTGCCTCCCCCCAAATATAATAAAGCAAACCTTTGAAGTGCACCTGAAGATACGGTTCTCCCCCTAACTCTTTTCCCCTTCTTGCTAGTTTTTTTGTTTTTTTGTTTAGTTCTTACAGTCCTTCATTTGCATTCAGTTGATAGTGGTGGTAGGAGACCCACTATGAATGAGACAATACTCAATATACCTGTAAACAGAGATGGGTAAATATCTCTTTCTTGACAGAAAACCAGCTTTTCCACTGTGCTGGTGACCAGCCCCACAGATGCAGACTTTAGGAACATATTTTCAGTACATATACATAATTCTTACACAGTGTCTGTGTATGTGTTTTGCAATGATATTGATGACTAGTGTGATACCTGCTTTTATTTGAAACCTCACATGGCACTCTTTGGTGAACTGGAATATATACATCAGACTCAGGAGATTTCTGTAACCACCCTACACCCCCTTGCAAGTTGGCATTAAGAGGTTCTTTGTGCTTTGTTAGATAAACTTCTCTGTGCTTTGTTAGATAAACTTAGTGTGATTTCATATTGAGGTGCTGTGTGTTCAGTGGAGCGGTGGTCTGAGGTGGAACTGGTAAGCCCTGTTTCTTGAGGAGCAGAGAATCCGTGAATGGGGCAAGGATCCAGTGGAACAGGGCTGGACAGTCCAGGGAGACACTCAGAAGGGGTGAGGGTTGGATTGTGCCGATAGCTAACCAGTAGACAGTGGGACCTCAAGGCCCAGAGGGGAGTGCTTGTGTTGCCTGTAGGTGGTGGAGTTGAGGAGCTGACCTCTGCCGGGACATACAGTGCTCCCAGTAGCAAAGTGCTTCACAACTCTAGGTACGTCTGGCAGTCATCAGAGGTCATGGTCCCTGATGAGGGCTACTGTCATCATCATCAATCATCATCATGTTCCCATTATGCCTCTGACGTTTAGGGCAGCGACGAAGCTCTGCCACTCCTGTCTGTTTCTGGCAAGTCTTGCAATGGTTCCCCAGCTCTGCCCCAGGTTTTTCAGCTTGGCTTCCACAGTTCTCGCCATGTTGTTTTCGAGCAGCCTCATTTTCGCTTGCCTTCAGGTGTTCATCTTATTGCTACTGGGGGGAGGGATAGCTCAGTGGTCTGAGCATTGGCCTGCTAAACTCAGGGTTTTGAGTTCAGTCCTTGAGGGGGCCATTTAGGGATATGGAGCAAAAATGGGATTGGTCCTGCTTTGAGCAGGAGGTTGGACTAGATGATCTCCTGAGGTCCCTTCCAACTCTAAGATTCTACTCTGGTTATGGAATCAGTTTCTATCTGAAGCACATGGCCAATCCATCTTCAATGATGGTGCACATATCCTCTTGGCTGCACTGTGTCAATAGATCTTGGTTTGAGATTGTTCTGGGCCAAAAGATACGGAGGATTTTTCTGAGGCAGGTTGTATGGAATGAAGACAGTTTGGACATGTCATACTTTCTCATTCCCCAGCATTCTGCACTACAAAGTAGCGTTGAAAGTATGCAGCTCTGATAAATCTTGAGTTAGGTTGAGGGCTACTAGGTGCTATGAAAGTACAAATAATAAATAATAGCAATAACCCATTGACTTCAGTAGGCTTTGGATCAGGCCTTGAGTGCATATAAATGGATGCATGCCATTGCATGTGGATAAATGTGAAAGTTTGGCTCCAAATATATTCCTGAGACGCAATCTGCTTAATTTTCCAGCCAAATGATAGTGCTGATCACAGCGTTCCTTTTATGGTCAATTTCTGCTGTTCCTAGAGAGAGCGATGATTCGATAGTGCCTAGAACATACTCTCATTGAGGAAAGCATGGGCAAGACACCCACATATGGAGGAATTGAAAAGTCATTGATAATAAGCAAATGGATGCTTTATTTGGATGCGAGTATTAACATATAGTGCCTTTTTTCAAGTCAAAATGTTTTAAAGAATTACAGATTTGAATACAGGTATGGCTCTAGTCTTCGATTAGAATAGATAAATACCAACATCTAAATATATTTACTTTTCCTCATCCCAGAGTTGCAGTCACCTTTGGGATGGGACACAATGTCTGTATAAATTAAGAACTCCAGTAATTAGATTGAATTCCTTTGAGAGCTGAGTGCTCAATGAATGGTAACATAAAGGAAAGAAAAAGGAGTTTTTCAAGGCATTTCTTAGAGATGCTGTACATAGCTCTGTCCATGAAGCTGCTGTTTTGATCAGTAATAGTTATTCTTTTGAGCAGCAAGTCCAATATGGCACTGTGTACTAAGCATAAGAGAATCAGATGTGCTGTACTCAAAGCCTTGGAGGTCAGACAGTTTAAAAGACCTTGTAAGGTAAGTTTGTTCAGTCTTTGTTTTGTCCTTTCTTTCAAAAGGAGGAAAATACTTCCAAGTGAAAGGCACTTACCTCCCTACTGGAGTCTGTCCATGGCAAACTTGCAGTTTTAAAATTAGTCCTTAAATTTTTTTAAAAAAAGTCTTCAGCACCAAAAAACTCCTCGTCTGTCAATAATTTGAAAGATTAGTTTTCCCCTTTAAAATCAATTAGCAAATGTAAAATGTCATGGCTATATATATATAGGTACACAATGTGAGCATTCTGCTGGATGTTCTCATTTGGTGGTTGTGCGTGGAATCGGCAGAGGGAATCACATGCTGAACGTCTCTCATGAGTCATGCTGCCGCCCGTTAGAAACACTCAAATCCAGCCTTGTAGTTGTGCCATATATCACCATTACCTCTCCTCATTCTGTTGGTCTAGTTTCAAACTCCCACAAAGACTGTGTCTGCACTACAAGTGGAAGGTGTGATTGTAGCACAGATAGGGACAACCATTCTAACTTTAATCTAACGTCAACAGTAGTAGTGTACGCCATGGTAACATGGTTTCAGCATAGGCTAGCAACCAGAGTATAAGACCATCGATGGATCTTGGATTTGTACTCAGGTCGCTCGCCCATGTTGAAACCCATTTCACCATATCTATGCTGCTGCTGCTACCTGTGCTAGCTAGATTAAAGCTAGCAAAAGTATGCCTAACCATACGACAGTCAGTCCTTCACTTGCAGTGTAAACATACCTGAGATGTAAAACAGGCATCCAAGTTTTAGGGTCTAAGCACCCCACTGGGAAAGTTGTCAGTTCTTTAAAAAAGTGAGCCTGGGTCACTACAAAATGTAATTTCCCCTCTGCTGATATTCATGCCTTCTTGTCAACTGTTGGAAATGGGCAACGTCCATCTTGATTGCATTGGCCTTGTTAGCACTACAAAAATAATTTTCCCTCTCTTGATATTCACCCCTTCTTGTCAGCTGATGAGAATAGGCCACTTCCACCTTAATTGAATTAGCCTCATTAGCACTGACCCCGCCCTCCCCATTTGGTAAAGCAACTTCCATCTTTTCATATTTTGTAATATATATATTTACTGCTTACTGTATTTTTTAATCCATGCATCTGATGAAGTGGGTTTGAGCCCATGAAAGCTTATACCCAAATATATTAGTTAATCTTGAAGGTGCCACAAGGACTCCTTGTTGTTTTTACTTCAGCTCTGTTATCAAATTGTCAAGATGGAGAACTCCTGCTGGCTAGCTAAGATCATACGTAGCCCTTGTCACTGTAGCATATTTTTGCTTTTTAATTTGTGACTTGTCTATAATGTTCTTTAAGAGATTTGTTCTTCTGGAGTTCGACATAGTGATTAGAACACTGCTTGTGTGGCTGTGAATAGTTAAGTTTAAGAACAGGAAGTGAAGGCACTTTATAAGCATGTGGTGTTCCATCCTGCTCACTGTGTATAATCCACATTTTTACCCCCTACCTGGTAACTCAAATAAAAAACGCAAACCTCAGTCTTAGCTTTCTCCCTTTGCTCCTAGGCTTGCCCTATAGGAACACTCCAGTCCCAACTTTAACCCTCCATGTCCTGATTGAGTCTAACAGGATGCATCAACAGCTGTGTCGTGTGTTGATTTCTGTATTGGTTTCCCTAAATGGGGATGTCACTTGAGTTTGCCCTGCCCAGACCTGAGGTCTGCTGGCTTGGGAAGCAAGCCTGCACTGGTAACGTACTCGCTCAGACCTTATTGCCCACACCAGTTGACTCCTGTAGGCCGTTGGGATATAAAGAGGAAATAATATCTAGGGACTAGACTGACTGTAGCTGGAGATCTGAAGTAGGGGAACATAGAGGAAAATCGTGCTAATCTCATTCCGTCTTTGTGAAGCAAGCAAAGACAAGAAATCAGATTATTGGGTTCGATAAAACATTAAAGTAGAGTTATCCAAATCTTGCCATTCCAAGGGTTGTGTGGGTGACTTGCCAGGAATGCCAAGGCAGAAATTAATTTTCATGTTCATATAAACAATTTTTGAGACGGTTCTTATATAACAAGGGCAGTATTTGCCTAGCTTTATTCCGAATGCTGTACCTGGCTGCTGGGCTTTCATATTTGTAGATTGCTGTATATATGTATTCACATATTTTAAGTTCATTCTCATGGAAAACTTGAATATAGCCGTATGAGCATATGAATACATGTGTGTGTGTGTGTGTATGTATTATGGAGGAGATTTTATGTGCTGCTTCCAACAGATGGATTTATCTGCCACAGAAGAGTAGCTACTAATGGATAACATCTTTTCTGTCAGTAGATGCATTTTTGAGATACAGCCTTGGGACAGTGCGCACACATTCATCTCCTCATCAAATCCCTCCCCTCGCCCCCCACGTATACATTTAAAAAAAAAAAAAAATTCAGAAAAAGAAGACACAGGTTCATTCTGAAGCAGTCAGAGTTGCAACACACAACGTGCCTGACACAAACCCACAAAAGAAAGAAAAGGAAAGGAATTCTGCCAACCAAGGGAGGCATGGCTTCTAACATTCCCAATATCTGACTCCCCCTCTCCTACCACAACATACTGCAGGACCAAGCATCCGTAACCGTGTTGGGAGGGGGAAGATTAGTGAAGAGGTGTGTACAGAGTGGAGTGTTGAGGTTGTGGTGTATTGGTTGTGATTGCACCAAAGTGTGCGCCCGGAGATGGGAGAGTAGAGGATATGTACTTGTTAGGTGAGTTAATTCTTATTTCTTTGCTTTTGTTGCATGTGTAGTACTGTAACGATTTCACAATTAAATTCTTGTGTTTAAAGAAGCGCAGCAGCGCTTTAACATGGCTGTGTAGTCGCGGCACCAGTGCTGGGAGAGAGCGCTGTAAAAAAACCCCACCATTACAAGGGGAGTGGAACCCAGTGCTGGTGTACTGTCTACACTACCACTATACAGCGTTGAAACGTGCAGCGCTCAGGAGGGTGTTTTTTCACATCCCTGAATGAGAAAGTCTCAGCGCTGCAAAGTGCCAGTGTAGACAAGGCCTTTGACGAATAAAAATTACACCTGCGTTTTACATTAAACTTGCTGCTGAAGGGGACAAGGTCAGAAAGGCTGTTGGATGGGCAAAAACGGGCACACCCTGCAATCTTGGCAATGCATGTTATCAGTATTTGAAAAGGGAGCCATTTTGCTTCGAAATACAGGTCATGGGATATGCTTCCGGTCCTTGAGTCGGTGAGGTCCTGCTGTCCAAATCAAGGTTCTGGTAAAAATGCTCCGTCATGAATTAGGATATTCTGCAATAATCACTGAAAAATCACTGCTTCAAATACTCCTGCCAGTCAACTCATTTGCTAGAATATTCATGGAAAGCAAATGCAGTCAGGATGCAGGCCCAGCCAGTGGCCAGTCCTTTAAAAACGTTTGTGTTATTCACCCAGAATAAGTTTGCGGTATTCACCCAAAACGTTTGTCCTCGACTTGCGGTTTGGTGATTTGTGCATGTAGTTTGTGTTTTCTTCAAAGTTCTTTTAAGACTCTGTGGCTAAAGGGGGACTTCGGTAACCTTTAAAACCTGCCATTTAAAGTACAATTGTAATCAGAAAAGTGACTCTACCAATGACATTGTGGCATAGGATCTAATACAGGGGTCTCAAACATGCGGCCCACGGAGCCCTTCTCTGTGGCCCTCCAAGCTCCCTGCGGCCCCTCCCTGCCTACCTCCAGGCATTTCTCATTGCCAAACAGCTTTCCAGGAGGGAGGAGTGGGGGGCGGGGCGGGACCTCATGACAGGGGTGGAGTGTGGGGGGGTTGGGGGCAGCGAGGGGGGGCGTCTCAGTGATGCAGCCCTCGGTCCAATTTACTAGTCCTCATGCGGCCCTCGTGGTCATTTGAGTTTGAGACCCCTGGTCTAATATTTCTTCTCAGTGTTGTCCCAATGTGCTCAGTTTACTATACACAAAAAACTGATTTTTTGTGTTTTTCCCTAACTAGCAGTGCTGCAAACCCAGTCTGGAATCTGGAGAACTGGTTACTCTTTCTGTTTTACGTTGTCACCAGTGATAGAGTCAGCAGTTAGAACGGAGCTTGACCGTTCTTTTGATGAAGTCTGAGGCAGAACAGACTCCCATCTCACTCTTCCCTGTAGTGGCATCCGCTTTTGCGGTGCTGGTGGGAGTTGGATCTTGTTTGGGTCAGGGAAGGTTGTGGTGCTGACTCTGTGACACACAGGGAGCAGATGCATTTGGTAAGATGGTGTTATTTTTGCACAGTCCCTCTTGTATTACCTGATGCCCCTCCAGAGTTATCTGTAACCAGTGGGGTTGGGTGACTTGTTAGTGCTCAAATATCTGTATGTTCTGAGACACTCACCTGTACAAATTTAAGATTAGCAGCTGTGTTAGTCTTCATCGTCTTATTCACCTGTACAAAGGAATTCCATATGTTCTCAGGTTGTTTCTTTTCAAATGAGAGCACTGCCAAGCTTTTTCTATATAGCATATTGTGGCCAAACACCTGGAATCATCTTATGTCATTTGTCTAGTTTTCCAGCCAACATGTGCTCAGCAAGGTAAGCATTGCTTACACTAAACTTAATGGTAACTATTCAGAGTGGAACTGCACTAGGCAGACGCTGAAGAAAAACAAGACTTTTTAAAATCTGCAATGTGTTGCTGAGCGTCTGTTCTTTTTGTCCCTGTCCCCTACAGCTTGGTAATGAGTTGGCTTAGATGTTACAATGTATTACAACCCCCTTTTTTCTTTTCTTTTCTTTTCTTTTCTTTTCTTTTCTTTTCAAAATGTGTAATATATTAGATTTGTTCTGTCTCAAAAAAAAAAACAAAAAAAACCCAGAAAAAAAGCAGCCAGTTGCTCCCGTCCAATTGTGGGAGGATGCTGGAGAATCTCATTACAGCCGACTGGCTCTTTTAATGCAAAATGTGCTTCCATAAATGCAACCAATTAATGAAACAGGAAGAGCACAGCTAGAATGTGCTTCTCCTCCCCCTTCCCGTTCCCTTTGGCTTGAAGCCTCCCTTATGACCGAAGATGAGAGGGAGCGAGGGAGAGAGTCTGATTGCTTGTACAGCTCAGATGGGGGCACTTACAGAGGCTAAATTGTTCTCTGATCTTGGATGGAACCCAACTGGCGGCATGTGAAAGTGCCTTCCTGACAATCTGCAGTACATGGTTAACCTGCTAGTACTCAAGCCATTAAGCTAAAACTGCTCAAGATTAAGTTGTCCGTAGCGGCTGTGAAATATTCAGTTATTTGTTTTTTTTTTATTAATCCACTTTTATGTCAGTGCTGCTTCATTCTTCTGCGATGCTGCCTTATGAGAGACGCCGCACGAGACGATACAGATTCAGCTCGGAGGCACAGTTAGGGGACTAATTATTGGTGACTAAATAAATTACACATAATTGCTACACGCAGCCCTATTGGCTAGAAACCTGGGCATTACAGTAAATTATTTTTTCGGATACACTGGCTTTCATTTGCTCTGCTCTGTCTTTTTATCCTGAGACATAGAGTGGAAGGAGGACATTGGATAAGGTTTAAAGGAAAAGTGTCTCCACTCCCATTGATGTCTCTGGGAGAGTGCTTTGCATTTGCCTGGATCTGCTCCAAAGCAGGCAAGCTACAGAAGCACTAACACATCTTGCTTTCTTACTTCTCTCTCTTGTCCTCAGATTTTCAATTGATGTGTAATGGTTCTCCAATAAATCTGTTTTCCCACCTGCTAAGTAACTAGTGGAAACTCCAGCCTTGATACACTGAAAACTGGTCTTGATAATGCAATAGCCCAATGGTACAATGCTCCACTGGCCCCCGACAGATGGATTTGATGTCCTAATGAGATCTTTTTCATCTTTGGCTTCTAGGCCATTGTATAGAATCACAGAATCTCAGAGTTGGAAGGGACCTCAGGAAATCATCTAGTCCAACCCCCTGCTCAAAGCCGGACCAATCCCATTTTTGCCCCATATCCCCAAATGGCCCTCTCAAGGATTGAACTCACAGCCCTGAGTTTAGCAGGCCAATGTGCAAACCACTGCTCCCTCCCCCCCCCCCCATAGATTGTGCCATTAAGGGATCTTGCCATTCTGCTGCAGCATGTTCACTTGAACTGAGTAAAAGCCTCAATGATGATCATAATTTTATATTTATATGGCACTCTTCATCTGTCTGGACTGTAATCCTTCCATTACACACACAAACAGCAGTTTTGTCGTTGGCAGAAACAAAATATCATAAATGGGAGTTACTTTTAATTGATGTTTCTAACCTTAATTATGACAGGCTGTTGGTTCTTCAGATGTTTCCTCTGGAATGAAATACATAGACAACATTTTCACCCTGTCGAAAGGCATAAAAATGAAACCCAACACGTTTTATTCTTGTTTGTCAATGGGAAGAAATAGCCATTCAAAATATGAATAATGTAGTTGGGGATTGGTTCTGCTTTGAGCAGAGGGTTGGACTAGATGACCTCCTGAGGTCCCTTCCAACCCTGAGATTCTATGATTCTGTGATGCAGGAGTTTATGGGAATTGTTGAACCGGTTCTGCTCATTGTAATGAACTAAATGTTCACTCAGTAAGGAGCCATTCTTTGCTGTGAATAAACTGTGAAAAGTGCATTTGGACATGATTTTAATGATGATAAAACTGACATGTTTGACCCCTGGATGGCCACATGGGAGCCCAGTGTGGACGCTACAAGACTGTGAAATGGGACTAATAAAAAAAGGAAAACAAATAGAGGACATTTTTAGAGCATCTTCTATTCCGAAGTTGATTGGGGTTATATGATTGTAGTTGAGATGTTACATATACAGAAAATACTTTGCCCAGTGCTGGATTGCAGCCCCTTCTGGGGTGGGAGATAGTATCTATTTAACAACATACAGAAACACTAACAGTTCCGTATAGGAATTTTAGTGAGGTTAAATGGTACTATCCAAGTAGCAATGTGGCCAGGACACTAGGGTTCATGTCCTTTTTAGGGAGGAGGAAAAATGTACCTTGGGATCCTTTAATGCTTCCCAACTGAAAGTCCCAAGGGACAAGGAGTAGTTGCATGAGTCTCTCCATTGAATTTCTTCTACCTGCTGTGTTGTCTGTTTTCTCCTGGACAGCAATTCTGGTTAGTCTGTTGGTGTGTTTTATAGGCTGGCATGTTACTGATTCCTTTCTGTATCTTCAGCGAGAGAAGACTGAGTACCCAGCTGCAGTTTAGCTTGGGTTGATTATGGTGGTAGATTGAGAGCCTAATTATTTGATCCGAGAGCACCTTTTAGCCTTCGTGTTCTGAATTTGGAGCATGCTTGTTCCTAATGCCCGAGATCTTGTTAAGAGGCTGCCTGTTAAAACACACAACTTAGAGGAATGTTTCTTTTTTCTTTTGTTCTCTTTCTAGGCATGTCATAGGGTAGAAACTTACTAATTCACAACATTAATTATGAATAGAAGCATCTTCATGAATTTAAATTAAAATGAATTAAGATTTTTTTTTTAATTTAAATATCCCTCTGTCACATTGTGCTAGTGCAGAAGAACTGAGTGTAACAAGCAAGTGGAATGGGAAAGGCTCATGAATGAGCCGAAATTTGATCTAATTAGTGTTACTGAAGTCTGGTGGGTTGATTTGCATAATTGGAATGTCAGAATCACTGGTTCTTACCTTTGTGGGAAGGATAGAGTTGATAAAGGGGTGTGTGTGTGTGTGTGTGTAAGGTGTTGACGCTGTCCTTTAACGACACCGTTACTTGTTTTAAAGTCACTGATAACTCAGGAGAACAGGATCTTGAAATCATACACATGGGGAGAGGGTGAACTGTGGGCTTGCTGAGGCTAGTCACTGGCCCGGCCCTCCCCTTCTGGCTGAGGCCCCGCCCCTCCCGCATCCCTTCCCCCACTGGTGCCCATAGCCTCTCCCTCCCACAGCCGCCAGTCACACCCCCCAGCCACCTGACCACCCCAGGCCTGGAGTGTTGGGCGGGCAGGGCCCCACTACCCCAGCCCCCGAACACTGGGTGGGCAGGCGGCACAAGCATTGGATCCAGCCACCCAGAGTCTCTTGCCGCAGGCTGGCTCCAATCCCAGCTCGGGGCTCCAGCCACGGGGGAAGAGCCGCAGCGCCAGTGAGAAGCAGGAGGGGGTCTGGAGGTGGGGGGGGGGGAGGTGGAACACCTCCCCTAACCTTTGATACATGCCACCCATGATCATACAGATCAGTGTACTAACGAATCCAAGAAGGCGGTACTGGCGGGACTGTGTTGTAGACCACTGAATCAACCGGAAGAACAGGATGAGTTACTTCTTAAGCACCTCGTTGTAATGTGTGGAAAGAAAAACTGTGTTATGTAGGACTTCACTCTGGGAGACACATGCTGGAGGTCTCATAGAGGCAGTAGTAAAATACTATTTAGAGTTTCTAAAAAATATAGATAATTTTCCGACACAAAAGATTTTTCACCCAACATGAGGTAACTGTATCTTGAACCTCATTATGACAGGTGAGGATGAATTGAATCTCTGAGCTGGAAGTTGCAGGGGGCCCAGCGGTCATGACCTGATCACATTTGATATGAGAAAAGAGAAGACAGTCCCAGGGAGTTATGTGTAAACTTGGTGGTTCAAAAGGGCTGATTTCCCAAAGCGGCGGAAAATTCTGAGGAAAGTTGACTGGCAGGAAAAATTCAGACAGAAAAATGTAAATGAAAATTTTGATCTCTTTAAGGAGGGTTTATTAGATGGCCAAGAAAGCCACAATTCCACAATCAAGAAAGAGGACAATTTAGGCTTAAAAGCCCATCCTGGTTCAGTGACAAAAGCAAAGGCAGCAATTAGAAATAAAAAGACAATATATAACAAATGGAAAAAGCGGGAAATAGCAATTGATATAAATCAGAAGATATGAGTCACAGAAAATTGATAAGGGATGCTAAAGACGGTAGGGAAAAATCCTTGGCTGGCTGGGCTAAGGATAAATAAAATGAATTTTTAACTATATTATGAAAAAAAGAAATCCTAGCAATGGCATAGACCCATTATTAGATATAGATGGTAAAGTTGTTTATAATGAATCAGAAAAGGCAAAAGTGGTCAATAAATATTTCTGTTGTATATTTGGAAAGACGTCGGATGTTGTATTTGTATCACCTGTGGATGATGAAGTACTTTCCAGTCTCTTGATAAACAAGGACAATGTTAAATAACATCTACCAGGGATAAACCTTTCTAACTCAGCAGCCCCAGGTAACTTGTACTGAAGAGTCGTAAAAGAGCTGGCTGAGGAGATCTCTATATCACTGATATAATTTTTTAATCTTGGAATACCAAGGAAATTCCAAGGAATATACCCAGGAAATACCAAGGAAATTCCTTGCTTCCGACGAAGTGGGTATTAGCCCACGAAAGCTTATGCTTCAATACTTTAGTTAGTCTTTAAGGTGCCACAGGACTCTTTGTCGCTTAAGGAAATTCCAGAAGACTGAAAGAGTGCAAATGTTATGCCAGTATTCAAAAAGGATAAGTAGGGGCCCAGGTATCTATAGGCCACTTAGCCTGCCATCAGTCCCAGTCCAAAACATGGAAAAGCTGATTTGAGATTCAAGAATGAAAAGATAGAAATAAAGTTAATTCCAGTTAACATAGTTTTGTGGAAAATAGTTTTTTTCAAACAAGCCTGATTTCATTCCTTGAGGAGATTACAAATTTGGTTGAAAAAGGTAACTGCATAGATTTAATATATTTATACTTCATAATGTGTTTGATTTAATACCACACAATGTTCTGATTAAAAAATTAGTACTATACAATATCATTAAAGCACATCTTAAGTGGGTTAAGGACGGGCTAATTGATGGAGCTCAGAAAGTAGTTATCAGTGGGGAATCCTCATCAAATGGGGGTGTTTCTAGTGGGGTTCTGCAGGGATTGGTACTAGGCCTGGTGCAATTCAATATCTTCCTCAAGGATCTGAAAGTAAATCACTGTGGACAAAATTTGCAGCTCACACAAAGATTGGCAGTGAGGTAATGAATAATGATGAGGGCAGGATAGTCATACAGTTGATCTAGATCACTTATTAGACTAGGCTCATTCAAGCAAAATGCATTTTAATATAGCTGAATGCCAAGTTATACATTTAGGAACAAGGAATATGGGCCAGACCTTCAGAATGGGGGACTGTACTGTGGAAAGCAGGACTCCGAAGAGGATTTAGGAAGCATAGTGCAATGCTGTGGCAAAATGCGCCACTATGATCCTGGGATGCGTAAATGAGAGTAGTGAGTCGGAGGAAGGAGGTTATTTTTCCTCTATGTTCAGCCTTGACGAGACCGATACTGGAATACTGTGCCCACATTTTAAAAAGTTTATCAAAAAATTGGAGTGGGTTCAGAAATGAGCCGCAAAACTTGAGGGCTGGGAAGAACGCCTTCCAGTGAGAATAATCAAGAGTTTAATCTGGTTATTTTATCAAAAAGAAGACTAGAGGTGATTTGATTACAGTGTATATACCTTTGTGGAGGGAAAATGTTTGGCACTAAAGGGCTCTTAAATCTAGAGAAGAAAGCCCTTATAAACATCAGTGACTGGAAGCTGAAACCAGACAAATTAAAATTGGAAATGAGGTATGCATTTTTAACAGTTAGGGTTATTAATTGGAGCAAACTATCAAGGGAAGTGGTAGATTTTACACTATAATTGACCACTCTAATTCCACTATTCAAGGCAGCAGTTGTCAAACTGTTGCGAACCGTGACCCTTTTTCCTCTTCCTCGGAGGCGTGGCAGACCCTTGTATGTCCACCAAAAAGCCGCTAAATTGAATACTTCCATGTTTGGCGGCTATTTTCGGCGGACATGCCGAGCACTTCTGAGAGCGCTCGGTATGTCCACCGAAAAGCTGCTGAATGCGGAATGAATCAATTTGGCGGCGGCAGGAGCTCGCGACCCCCCTGGGAACCTCCAGTTTGAGAAACCCTGATCCAAGGTAAATAGGGTGACCAGACAGCAAATGTGAAAAATGGGGATGGGATGAGAAGTAAAAGGAGCCTACATAAGAAAAAGTCCCAGCTATTGGGACTGTCCCTATAAAAATGGGACATTTGCTCACCCTAAAGGTAAATTAGGTACAAATGCAAACCATGCGCACATCACTAGAATAAAAAGTCAATTACGTTTTAAAAATCATCTCAGTTTTAATAATCTGAAGTAGAGTTTGTGAAATAGGAAAAGGCTTTTAAAAATAATGTAATGGACATGTGTGCGTTTGTACACGTGCTCATGTGTGCATAACACTGCTCTCCACTGGACAGACCCAGAACTACTCTTCTCTGTTTCCAAGACTCTATACTGCTTACAGGTTAACAGTGATTATCTTATTAGCTCTGCTTTTGAAGCAGATTAATCAGAATTCTGTTTATCCTGATGGCAACTGTGAAGTGTGGAGTAACTTTGCCCATGATGAAATCCTAGGTGACCATAGATTTGTTACTATCTCAAAAAAACCCAAATCTCATCTGAAACCACTATTTCAGCTTTTTTCCCCATCCTTAAACTGTGTTGTGAATTTGTAATGGTTATGATGAGTCCCTCTGTATCCCCCTGTTCCCTAATATGCACATTGCAAGCTCTGACTTTGTTTTGTTTGTGCTTGATGCCTAGCACCATTGGACCCTGATGGGTGCCTGTAGCCACTGTGGTACAAAAAACAAACTGGCCTAGGTTGGCTCCAAACTGAGCCCCGCCTCATAGGAAAGGTTTACGGACCTGTGATGGGATCTCTGGGGTGAAACCTGGGCTGTGGGACTGCTGAGTCCTCCAAACCCACCAGCCTGGGCTGTCCCTCACACTCCAATGCCCATGTCAAGCTACAAGCCTCTGACAGGCACTTCACTTACACAGCCACCCACAGGCAGGGACACACTGAACGTGGTTACATGAATGCTCTCCCAGCCACTCACGAACCATCAGTAGAGAGGTCCCAGCCAATTCCCCCCAGCTCCAAGCTTTGCACCCCAGAACTGTACCATCTTACAGTGCTCAAGACTCCCTTGGCCAGTGTAAGTTCATTAAGAAGTTTGCCTCTCCCTCAGTATGAAATGGACACACACTGGCCTTTGTAGTGTGAGCTGAGATTCCCCAAGCACTTATCCCAAAAATACAAAGTTTAGGTAGAATCTAAAACAGATTTATTAACTATGGGAAGAGAGATTTTAAGTGATTATAAGTAGCAGGAAGAGAGTTTAGAGTTGGTTACTTAAGAAACAAAAATAAATTTGCAGTCTAAATTCTAATTTGAACAGACTAAGCAAGATTTGAATCAATCTGTGTCTCATATTTCATAGAATCATAGAATATTAGGGTTGGAGGGGACCTCTGGAGGTCATCTAGTCCAACCCCCTATTCATGATGACTACAGCACCTCCTTTGTCAGACCCTTTTGTCAACCAGTAGGAGAGCACTTCAGTCCCCCTGGTCACTCAATAGCAGACCTAAAAGTGGCAATTCTTCAACAACAAAACTTCAAAAACAGACTCCAACATGAAACTGAAGTTAATTTGCAGAACTGGAATTAATTTGTGAACTGGACACCATCAGATTAAGTCTGAATAAATACTGGGAGTGGCTGGGTCATTACAAAACCTAAACCTAATTTCCACAATACTCATTTCCCCCTACAGTTACTCACTCATTCTTGTCAACTGTTTGAAATGGGCCACTCTTATTACCACTTCAAAAGTTATTTTCCCTCCCTTGGTATCCTGCTGTCACTTCAGTTGTTTTGTTAGACTGACCTCACACTCGGTAAGACACCTCACATCTTTCCTTGTATTTATACCAGCTCCTGTGTTTTCCACTTCATGCATCTGATGAATTGGGTTCTAGCCCACAAAATCTTGTGCCCAAATAATTTTTTTTTAGTCTGTAAGGTGCCACAAGGACTCCTTGTTGTTGGTTTTTTTTGATGAAGTCACTCTCCTTCTTTTATACTTTTTTCCAGCTGGCTTGAAAAATCCTTGCTGTGACATGTTAGTCTGCTCTCATAGCATATGTGTTTTCTCCCAGAAGTCTTTGGGATAGTGGATTGGGTGTTAATGAGCCATTAATGCCTATCTGGCTGGTGTTTGCTATCCCCTTGTTGTATGTGTTCCCAACCTCACAACATATTTCAATCACATATAACAATAATACTTCATAACTTCACATACAGTCCAATGGGATATTAGTGTTGAGCAAGTCAAGAGTTTTAAAATGATTCCTTACAAGATACGTTTTGGACAAAACACATCATAATTATATGACAGAGGTGAATATGGGGGTTCCAGGGTGCTACTTTGAGGTACAGGTGTCCCTCGGTGAAAACTTTAACAAATCTAGGCTGAACTACAGGATTTTCATTAGACCACTTGTTTTCAGGCTTGGTTGTGAATATTTCACCCAGCTGTAATGCAAACCCATGTGCCCTACTTAATTAGATTCATATGCGTAAGGAAGAGAATGTTCTTGGGGATTTGGAGAATCCCTGTGGTCTGTGTGTATCTGTTTCTCTCACTTTACTTATCACATGTGCGGTTGTTCGTAGATTGCTAAAACCAGAAGGAACGATGGCGTTCCTGTACTCTGATTTCTTGTAGAACACAGACATTGAAATGTCAACAAGTGGTTCATGGATCAAGCCCCTAATTTTGGGGTGAGCTACAGTCGATCATTTAGAAAGACATCCAATCTTGGTTTAAAGACCTCAAGTGATGGAGAATCAACCACATCCTTTGGAGAATGTTTGCAGTTGTTAATTTTCTTCAGCGTTAAAAATGTGCATCCAATTTCCCTTCTCATCTTTGCTGACTTCAGCTTCCGGCCACTGGATATTGTTATCCCTGGTGACATAAGGAGTAAAAAATGTTTCAGTGCAATGTGATTTTTGAATTGAGCTGAAGTAGGGAGAAAGGAAAATGATATGGAGCTAGAATTAGGAGATTTTAAATAGCTAATGCATAGCACTTATATTCTGAATCAGGGTTTAAATACCTTGGTTAAATGGCTCAATCAATAGAATTCCCTCCCCCGATCATACTGATTGTCATGTTTAAGACAGAGATTTCATATTATTCTTGTCTCTGTGTTAGGAGAGCAGGAAGTTGTTTAAAAAAGTTCAGTTCTAACATGTCATTCCTTATTGAAAAATTGTTATGAAATGTAAATTTTTTGGGTGGGGGTGTGTGACGGTGCTGTTCCTGGTGGGATCCAACTCAGAGTGCCAAGTCAGGACAAAGTGCTCCAAAAGGAGCAGTTACAGCCCAAAGCTGGGGTTTCTCCACCTCTACGGCAAACCAAACCAGCCAAACAGAAAAGACTTTGGTTTCGCCCCCCTGGCTAGCCACAAGTCACACAAGCAATTCCCTTAGACACTTCAGTTTTCCAGTATCACCATCAGCAGCCACCTGTCCTGGGGACCAGTGGTTATGAAAACCAATACCCCAGTGAAGAAAACGGTTCTCCCCAATTCCAAAGAATAAGGCCCCAGACCCAGGTCAATATACAAATCAGATCTTACCCACAAATCACGGTGTTGCCAATCCTTTAGAATCTAAAATCTAAAGGTTTATTATACAAGGAAAAAGAGATAGCTGAGGGTTAGGAATGGTTAAATAAATCAATTGCATGCAGTAATGGCACAATTCTTGGTTTAGGCTTGCATCAGAGGCAGAAAAAACTACAGGTTCAAATCAAAGTCTCTGGAATACATCCACAACATAGATGGATCATTCAGTCCTTTGTTCCAAGCTTCTGTGTGTAGCAAAGTCCCATCCAGAGGTAGGAGCAAGACTGCAGACTGGAAACAAATGACCCAATGGAGGTGGGGTATCACCCTTTTATAGTCTTCTCAGGTGCAGGAATTTTCTTTGTCCTTTGCTGTGGAAACTTACAGTAAAATGGAGTTTGAGTCACTTGGGCAATTCCTGTCCCCTTTGCTGAGACACAGGATGTGTCTGCCTTCCCATCAAGCCGGCCAGGTGGAGCTAACTGCACCTTATCTGGGATTTCACCCAAAAGCAAAGCATAAGTTTGAAATACAGACACTATATAACCAATATTGATAACTTTAGCTACAAAAAAAATACACACATACAGATAGCATAATCATAATCAGCAAACCATAACCTAGTCGTTGACACCTCATATAACCCCCTTAACACAAGATTTGGTGCCCCTACAGGACCTTGGTTGCACCAACGATCTATATGATCCCACATCATTTCATTAACGTGATGGGGTGTTTCTATGGAAGATGGCAACTGTGTGGAACATGGATTGTTGATCCTTGGAAAGTTCGGAAGGACAAATCCAGGCTTTGTACAAACCTTAGAAGCCTTTTTCTGTCTCTTATTTACCATATGCCATGCCAAGTAATGGTAAGCTTTATGTATTCGCTCCTTTGTAAATATTTTTCTTCTGCTTTCCTTCCGTTTTTAGTGCACAGAACACTGCTGAAAACAAGATGCTCCATCTTTAAAGTTTTTGAGTGGCAGAGGAAGGATAATAAGACTAAGAAAGTTGAACTCTCTCCAGACCCTGTGAATGGCCTGAGCTAAACAGAACACATGGCGACTCCCATAAGTTTGCTTTGTAGTGGCAATTATCAGAACCAGGGCAGTAGGAACATGCCAATGAGGGGTCAAAGGGCTACTCTTTGCAAAAACACTCCTGAACACCTAATCCAGCGTAAGGGACCAGTCTCGTGAGGCGTTGGGCATCTTCAGCTTCCTTTGGCTTTCTTGTAGTATAAGGCCTTCGTCTTGTATGGTGTCTTTTATTTAAAAATGGAACCCGGCGTTAAATAATAATAGAGGAAGGTAGAATTGAAGAGGCAAGGGAAGAACAAGATGCTTTCAGCTGAGATTTGCAATGCGATGGAGTGTTTGGGTGGGTAGTTCTGAGGAGAGATGTAGAGGAGAAGGCACTTGCACTGAGAGTGACAAGAATGTGTGGCTGGTCAAAGAGACTGTCTAGTACCGTGTTTCCCCGAAAATAAGACAGTGTCTTATATTAATTTTTGCTCCCAAAATTACATTACATTATATTACAGCGAGAGGCAAAACTGGAAGTACGTCTTATTTTCGGGGGATGTCTTACTTTCGGGGAAACAGGGTATGAACTGAGGGAGTTGGGACGGGAGTAGAGACAAAGTTCACTTAGGTGGATTTGTTAAAGCCTGACTGATTTTTTTTTAACAATACAAATGAAGGGGAACCTGTTGTAAGGGCCATGTCTGACCTTTCCCACGAGTGACTCTTTTAAAACATATAGTAAAACTTTGTCTGAATTTGAACTGCTCTCTACTCTGGTATATCTGATGTAGTCATTTAGGGCAGGAGTTAGTACTACATTATTATCACTAGGTCCTGCTCTACTTTTCAAAGCACTGTCCATGTTTGAATTAACTCTTGCTGGGCAGATAAGTGTTATCTTTATTAAGAGAAAATGACCTACCCATGGCCACTGAGGGAGTCAGTGGCAGAGCCAGTATTATAACACAGGAGTCCCTGTCACCCATTTGTGTGGACAGATCTCTCAGCCATGCTGCCATTCTCTATAGGAAATGGTGGTGGGAGGTGAGGTATAAAGATCTAGACAGACTATGTTTATATTTTAGTGCGCACACTCGTTCTAAGCAGCGTTGGCTTCCCAGGTTTTTGAGACGTCTTTGTGCCCTTTGACCACCCATGATAGCTGTGAGCAGGAGGATGTGTGGAGGGAAGGGGAAACATCCCATTTCCCTCCTTCCTCTCTGACTTTCCCCACATGGGAAGTGTGTGTCCTTGATGGGTGGGAAGGGACCTTGACTAATTTAAAGCCACTTATATGCCTCATTTAGAGGGAAGAAAGAGGGCAGCATTCCTGGCTTCACCCAGTTCTTGCCAGTATCATTTCCTTGGTGCCATTGCCGCAGGATCAGGTATAGGACAGGCGAGTTCAGGGGAGGGGGTAAAACACATGGGACAGTTTTGTTTATGACATGGGAAGAATAAGGGTTCGTGGGCCTGAGAGGCAGGGCATAGATCAGCAGGCAAAGCTCAGCCTTTTCCCATTTTTTTCTCCCACCCCCCACTCATCTGCCATTCACCTCGCCCCACACCTTCTGAGGGGCTCTTCCACCTGTTTCCCCTGGAGCTGACAAGCTCCCTGCCAGGGCTGGTTCAGACAATGCTGCCAAATCTGCAACCACAGTGTTAGTCTTTAAGGTGCCACAGGACTCTTTGTCGCTTCTGCCTTCAAGCTAGTCAGTGACTAACCCTCTTGCGGTAACCTAAGAGGGGAGTGTGATGCTCTGTACCTCAGGGGAACACCTTGCACCCCCATGTTCATCTTTATAAAATGATTGTGTGGTATCCAATGCAAAGTTTGTCATGTTGGGTGTCTTCAGAAGGCTGATGCACTGAGCATGGTTGTTACAGTGATGCGATTGTAATTGTTACAGTCATGTTATAGTGAGGCTATAGGTTATAATTTCATGTATATAGTTACGAGGTTGAAAATGTATCCCCATGGCTTAAAATAAGCACAGGCAAAAGCTCTTCAAGAACAGAGAGGCAGTTCACACCTCATCAGGGCATGGATGGGACGAACCCAGTCTAGCCTCACAGGAACAATGGATGCTGGCCTAGGCCGCAGCAAAATAATTTGTTAGACCAGGGAGTCACCCTCCTTCCTTTGGTCAGTATGGGGCTGCGATGGTGTAATGCTCATCTGATTCTGAAGGGAGGGGGGTAAATCCAAGAGGGAAGAAAGAACTTGATAAAAGGGAGAGACCTTTGCCATGCTCTCTCTCTTATCCACCTTCATCTCACAAACATCATCAGCAAGCGACTGAAGTGCTGATCAAAGGGGAGAGCCTGGTTGAAGAGCAACCAGCCAGCCTGTGATGAGAAGCATCTCATTTTGTAAGGGCACTGAAAGTGTTTGTTACCTCTGTTCCCCTAAAAACCAACCCAGGGTCACACTTGTATTAGTTTTATTACAATGCCGCTGTTAGGTCAGAAAGAAAAGGGAAGGAGCTTATTCATACACACACACACAATCACCTCATTCATACCCCCGTGCACTGACACAGCCGAGAGTTACCAGAGACAGCACGAGGAGCCGAGAAGCCAAAGCCTGGTAGATCTGGTGTGTCCGCCTGCGGTCATGGATCCAGGATGATGAGCAGCTCAAGGAGCAGCAGCCTCTTCTGTGTGTGGCTGCTTCTTTTTAGAACTGGGCAGCTCCTGTCACATACGCTGAGTTTTTCCTTCTGTGTCTGTCACCAAGAAGCATCCCCAGTCCCTGTTCCTTTCATGCCTCTTTTCTTTACAGCCCTTCATGACTGCCTTCTCAGGGCAGATTATATCAGACACACCTGGCTCCAGGCTCTTCTTCCTTGTAGTTCCTCTGCCCAGTGCCACATACACTTTCTCGTTCACACTCCCTTATCTTCCACACACACTCCCTCCTTCACACTCTCTCTGATGTGATGGAGGTATTACAAAGCTTGGCAGTTCCATACAAAACAGATGGTAACTTGAAAAAGGTTACAGAGCTTGCAAAGGTTACACTTAGAAGGCTATACTAACAGTAACAAGTTACAAAGTCTGCAAAAAGAGTTGCAGAACTTAATGATACAAGTTACAGATCTTACAATTGAATTTGAGCAGAGGTTTTACATAACAGTGTTAAGATCAGCTTTGAATGTGTTTTGCTTCTATTTCATTTGACCAAATCTGACTTGTTATGCTTTGATTTATAATCACTTAATTCTATCTTTATAGTTAATAAACCTGTTTGTTTATTCTACCTGAAGCAGTGTGTTTGGTTTGAAGCGTGTCAGAGGCTCCCCTTGGGATAACAAGACTGGTACATATCAATTTCTTTGTTAAATTGATGAATTTATATAAGTTTGTAGGGTTCAATGGGCATAACTGGACACTGCAAGATGGAGGTTCTGGCTTGTGTCTGGGACCAGAGATATTGGCTAGTGTCATTGGGTTGCAAGTAGCTGAGAGCAGCTTACATGCAGAGGTTGTGCGTGAACAGCCCAGAAGTGGGGGGTTCTCACAGCAGAGCAGGGTAAGGCTAGCTCCCAGAGTCAAGGATTGGAGTGACCTAGCAGATCCCGGTCCAGATAACACCAGAGGGGAACGTCATGCACATACACACAGTTTTTTCTGTTTGCTTATCACCTTAAATCCATGCACACTTTTAGTCCCAAAGCTGTCCCAGTAAACAAAAACAGCAAACATCTCAAGCTGTGACCTAGAATTTAATCTGTCATCCAAGATTTACTAACTTTCCAGCAGCTAAATTCTCCTTTTATTGCATGTGTTTAGTTCATCTAGTGCTATATTTACTATAATAGATGATATGAAAGGTCTTGTACACGCTGGCATAAAAGGAGATTTTTGTTCAGAGTTGTGTTTGCATAAAAGAAGCATGATGATGGGAGAGATACAGTGACTGTTGTAAACTTCCATTATCAAACAAAGGTTTAGTGTTGTACTGAGATCAGAGGGAAAGATAGATATGTGTAATATAATAATTCATACAGAACAACACTAATGGAAAGTAGAACACACTTTGTTTGCAGCAGGCATTCCTTTGTGAAAAGGATATTGGAAGACCGAACAACAAAAAACATTGTTTTAATATTTAATGCAGAAGGGCAAGGATTCAATTTGTCTGTATAATTTAAACACTTCCACCTAAATAGAAATAAGAATAGAGTGTAAACAGCTACCAGGGAGGAAAGTGGTGTTTGCTCTTTCAGTTACTGAGAGTAAAATAATATATTTGTTGTTGGGGATTGAAACTGACTTGGATCAATGGTTTTTAAGACCAGTGCTTGGAAGGGGGTTACTGATCCTAAAACAGGGCCATGAAAAATCTCACACACCTGATAAGAAATGGGCAGAGTTCCCTAGAGATTGGCATGGCATAAGCCATCATTTCTTGCAGGATGCATGAGTTCATTAAAATAAATGATTCCCAGTTCTAATGGCTGTGGAGGTAACCTTCCAAGTGTAAATCAAATGGAAAAAACATTGCAGTACTGTTTGCAGACTCAGGAAGATTGTTTCCATGCCTCTGCTGCTGCTCAGAGCATTTTTGGGTAGCAGAGAAGATCTCATCTATGTCAGTTTTATGCTGCTGCAGAAAGCTATATGCACAGACAGTGGTAAGCAGTGGTAGTGTTCATGAAGTGTTGTGTTTGTAGTGTATCAGACCTTTCCTCTTCATCCTTGCAGTAGCCAGGAGGCCCCAGAGGCATATAGCACTGGTCCGTCTCCCTTCCAGCCGCATGTGCATTTATGTGTGAGATGGTGGAGATTCATATTTATCACGCTTACTAGTTCGAAACTGGTGTCTAAAATGGCTCCCTAAGCAGGGTCCAGGTACCTGGTGCCCTGGTAAAGATCCCAGTAACTTCCCCCTTTCTAGGAGCTGTGAGTTCTCACCAGGTGGTTGTCCCCTTGGCCTCACACTTGGAGTCTTTTGTCTTCTTCCTTTTCCACATTTGGCTTTGGCTACTAGGTGTCTGGTACCTTTTTCTAGCCCTGCCTGAAAACATTTGTACTGGTCTGCCCAGAATGCTTCTAGCCTTCAAAGTTAAAATAAATATCAGACTTTTTAAAAGTCATGGCATTCTGATTGCCCTCTTACTTCCTGAAAACACCCCCTCCTTTTCTCTTCTCCTCCCCCCCTCCACTCCACATTTCAGTTGCAACATGATTTTACCAGCCACAGTTTCTCAGGTCCAGTGAAGTTGATTCATACATTGTTGTTCAAATACTGGGATTACAACATTCCGGTTACTGAATGTAGCATTTGTTTCTTGCTCCAGCAATTTTC
Source organism: Sternotherus odoratus (assembly GCA_032164245.1). NCBI lineage: Eukaryota > Metazoa > Chordata > Testudines > Kinosternidae > Sternotherus > Sternotherus odoratus. The sequence goes on from JAVMKO010000002.1 coordinate 5,985,800, forward strand.
TGAATAGGTATTCCTAAGAGCTGGTGGGAATTCCAGGGGTGAAAGAAGCTAGTCACAATGAAAGAACCCGAGAAAAAAATTGAGCTGCCAGAGCTAGACAAGAAAGCTGTATTTTTGAATAGGATTCCCTGCTTAGTAGAGGTATTCTTCTTCTTCTTTATTAATGATAATGAATAATATTTATTATACTGGCCCCATCCAAGGTCAGCTCCCCATTGCGCGGGTCATTGTACAAATGCAGAGTAATGATACAGTATCTGTCCTGAAGAGGATGCTATCTAAATAGACAAGACAGATGAAAGGTGGGAAGACAAGTGACTTGCCAAAGGTCAGCCAGAAGGTCGGTGGCAGATCCAGGAGAAGAAAGCAGTATGACGGGTTGGGATCACAGAAACCCCCTTAGGAGCTGCCACCTGATGTGCCAAGGCTACTCCTGCCTCAGTTTTCCTGCCCAAACAGCTTAGGACCTCAGTACCCTGCCAGGTCCGAGCCACGTCCCCCGACAGCTATGGGCTTGCCTGGAAACAGGCAGGAAGTATTCTTACCTCTGGCACTCAGATGCTCAACTCCCAATGGGGTCAAAACCTGAATAAAGCTTATACAGAGCAAACTCATAGATGGTTCGCCCTCTATAACAATGATAGAGATATTTGCACAGCTGTTTGCCCCCCCCCCCAGGTACCAACACGTACTCCAGGTTAATTAATAAGTAAAAAGTGATTTTAATAAAGACAGGAAGTAGTATTTAAGTGGTTCCAAGTAGTAATAGACAGAACAAAGTGAATTACCAAATAAAATAAAATAGAACACGCAGATCTAACACTAATACACTAAAAAGCCTCACCCTCAGATGCTTCAGTGAATTTCTTCTTTCAGACTAATCTTCCTGTTAGTCTTGGTCCAGCTATGACTCACCCCCGCCCCCCTGCAGCCACTGTCCTTTCTTCCCGTTTCTTCTAGGTATCCTTGGGGGGTGGAGAGGCTGTTCTTTGAGCTAGCTGAAGACAAAATGGAGGGGTCTCTCCAGGGTTTTTATAGACATCCTCTTTTGGGTGGAGAGTCCCTCCTCCTTCCTATGCAGAGTCCACTTGTAAAATGGAGTCTCAGAGCACATGGTCCACTCACAGGTTTGAGCCAGACTCCATTCATTACCAGCCAGGCCACATTCCTCAGGAAGCTCGGGTTTGGACGGGCCTCTACAAAGTTCATTGTTAGCTTAATTGGTTCTTGATTGGGCTTAACTGAGAATAATTCTCTCTGAGAGCTGCTCGGCTGCTTCCCAGAGTCTACTTACAACTAACCTAGCACATAGCCAATATTCATAACTTTGAATACAAAACAGACACATACATACAAATAGGATGAACAGATCCAGTGGATCATTACCTTCACATAGATATGTTCCATGGCATATGTAGCAAAACCATATTCCAGTAATGTCATACATATATTTATAGGCACCCCCCATAAACCCTTATGAGGTACACTATTACACCCAGATTTCCTGAGTCTCAGTCCAGTCTAGTGTTCTACCCATTAGACCATTAAGCCTCTCAGAGGTATTATTGTATAGATGAGCAGCATACTTGTTTAACCCCGATGATTCGTGAGATATCAGACTTATAAAATTGCCACTGGTGTCTCTCTGTCTCGCCGTGATTTTATGGCATTGGTCCAAAGTCCTGGATGGAAGAATAGTATAATTTCCAGTTTCTCTGCTGTGGACACTTCACGGTGTCAGGGAATAAGTGAAAGAAGATAGGCATGAAATGGCTCCATTCTGGTGGCACCCAAGACTGGAGATGATTTTGGTTAATTCAGGGATTCCAAGGCCAGAGGGACCATTTTGATCGTCTGGCCTGGCCTCCTGTATCACACAAGCCATAGGACTTCTCCAGAATAATTCCTAGAGCGGATCTTGTAGCAAAACATCCAATCCTGATTTTACAATGGCCAGTGATGGATAATCCGCCACAACACTTGATAAATTGTTCCAATGGTTCATTGCCCTTCCTGGTAAAAATGTCTGTGTTATTTCCAGACTGAATTTTCCTAGCTGCAATTTCCAGGCAGGAAAAAAATAAACGAGAGGGGTACTGACAACCTCCAGCTTCCGGGTAAATGACTTTCTCAAGTGGTTGATGTCACTTAAAGAAGTGACCCGAATGAGGAGCTCGTATGACCGCAGAGACTGGCAGGAAGGGAAGGACAGAAGGAGAAGTCTAGGGGGAGTGGGAGGAGGCGAAGAGGGGAGCAGAGAAGTGAACACTGCTTATTGCACTGTAATATCAGAATCCTAGAATATCAGGGTTGGAAGGGACCTCAGGAGGTCATCTAGTCCAACCCCCTGCTCAAAGCAGGACCAACCCCAACTAAATCAAAGGTCGTAGAAGAGTTCTGAGGTACAGTACTAACCTTAAGCCAGTGGTGTTAAATTTGAAGTTTCCTAGTTACGTCCATTTTAAAATTATTAGTAGTAGCTAATGATTTATTCTGTTGAAACACTCATTAATCTGGAGTAGAATTTCTCCTTGCATTGGCCTTCCCCACCCAAACCCTTCAGCATAACAAGCCTTGCAAACATCTCAGTCTCTCCTTCTCTCTGGGGAGTGAATAGTTTGATGTGGCAGCTGTTTCCTCTGCTAAGGCTTCCTGGTGCACAGCTGCTATGTGATCATCATGACAGCTTGATGCACTTTGTTGTATTGTTGAGGGGAGCTACTGGTGTGGTGCCTTCTTCTGCCCTGCCCTGCTGTTCCTTGGTCCTCATCACTTAGACAAGATTTTACACCTGCTTTCTGCCTCATTGCTGTGATACTGTGCTCTTGGTGTTGCCTTTGAGGCTTACATTTGTTTCTTTCTGTTATGCAGGGCAGTAAAGTCAGATGCTTGTTAGCCAGCTCAGAGCAAGCCATAGCACACATAATGTATAAGTGACTGGAGACATAGTTTCTATATTGCTTGCACAGTTGGAGATAGAGTAACTAGAAGCAAGGTCCGGCACAATAACTGCGGCTCAATGCATTGCATCCCCATAGGAGCTAAAACTGCAGTTTCTGCCTTATTCATTGAAAAAAGCCGGTCTGCTAGAGAAAGCGACTGATGCTTTTACAGTAGACCCTGAAATGAGCATTCATGCCTGCTTCATAGAGTTGTAATAATAATCTTGAATTGAGAGAGCAACGCACACCCAGTGGATCCCAAAATGCTATTCAAATATCTGACTTGTAAACAAATTTGCTTCACTGGGATTTCACAGGTGTGAAGAGAGCTGTGTGTTTGTCTCTGTTTGTGTGTATACAGAGGCAAAAAGCGACATATAGTATTAACCTGAATGTTCCCCTTTGCCAAGAGGCATGTGACATGTTTGGTATTGGAGCTAATCGAAAATGTCAATTATTTTTCCTGGGAAAATTTGGAAAATGTCATGTCTGAATTTTTTTCCATGAAGGTGATTTCTCTCCTCCCCCAAATTTTAAAAACCTAGGTCTAAAAAAATTGCTTTGTGAAAATGGAAAACCAAAATGTTTTTTCTTAAACAACAATTTTTACGGAAAAAAAATATGTGACTGGGTTTTTTGAGTAAAAATGGAAAATGTTGTCCAAAAGGAAAATGTTCCATGTATGAATTTGTTTTTGTCTCAAAGGCATTTTTAACAACAGTGTTTTAACAAAAGCAAGCAAACAAACAACACCAGACAAGTGGACCAACTCTTGAGTTCCCATCTCTTTGTTAGGGAAGAAAAAAAATAATTCTTATTAGAGAAGCATAGAGATCCTCATTAGGATCAAGACCTAATCACGCAAAGCTCTGTACAGACATATATAAAAGATCATTGACTTTACTTGAACATTTCCTTTCTCTTTGCCTGTTTCCCCTATTCCCAACTAGTCATTGGTGTGGTCCATGATACTGCAAAGACTTACACATATGATTAACGTTACTGCTGCAAGCAATGGCTGCTTTCAATGGGAATAATAATCCCTACATGTAAGGGATGGAGATGCTGAAAGAGTTCTTTATGGTGCAGCTGTGCTGAGTGGCTCTGAAATTGATTGGGACGGTATGGGGAATTTTGTAACACCTTGAATGGCCTCTTTCAAATCCAGAAGAACACAACCTGCATAGTTTACGGGCATGGAAGTGGGATACTGAACTGTGGCTATCTGGGGCACCCGACTCGATTGAAGCTTTTTAAGCAGCGAATGAAAGTTGTTTCCCTCTGATTGCTGAGCTGGAGGCCTGGTGCATCCCTGAGGATATGTTTACACTGTAATTGGGAGGGGTGATTACAGCACATGTAGACGTACCAGAGCTAGATCAAAGCTAGTTGCAGCAGTGTGGGTGTCTCCATGGGCTAGCCCTCACACCCCCAACCCTGTGTACTGTACATACTCCAGTGGCTGCTGCCTGTGCTAACTTCGCTTCACTGCTCTTGTTACTTCAACTAGCAAAATCCAAGCTAGCTTGGGCATGTCTGTGCTGGGTTTGCCACCTTTCTAATTGCTGGTAACTGGACTCCTGAGGCCCCTCCCCTTTCCTGAAGCCCCGCCCCTTCCCCAAGGCCCCACCGCCTGCCGGGCCTCTTTCCTCAGGGCTCTTTCCCCGTCCCCACCTCACCCTGCTCCCTTCTCTGCCTTTTGCCCCCAAGGCCCAGCCCCTGTTGCTTGCTCCTTTCCTTCACTCCCCCCCCCATCACTCACTGGATTGTCTCAAGGAGCCTGCCTGCAGGTAGGAGGCAGCCCTGGCTGAGTAGGGGCTGGCATGGGTTAATGACCTGGTGCCTCCCCTCTCCCTGTGGTAACCGCACTTTTGGTTCCAGTGCCATTTAGCATGGCCTGATCCCCGAAAACCGGACTCTCCGGATAAAAAGCGGGTGGGTGGCAACCTTAGTCTATGCATGGTGCAGTCACCTCCCCATTGCAGACATACCGTTAGGATTAAATTTACCCCTGGGCAGAGGGAAGGATTGCCAGGCATCTGGTTTTTGGCCAGAATACCGGGTCAAAAAGAGACCCTGTCACCACCAATTGGGCAATTAAAAGTGCGACCAGCAGCATAGCAAAGGCCTGGGGGTCCTAGCTCCTCATGGCTCCCGGAAGCGGCCACCGAGTCCTTGTGGCTCCTAGGCGCATGGGGGGCCAGGGAAATTCTGCATGTTGTCTCCACCCCAAAAGCTAGCTCCGCAGCTCCCATTGACTGGGAACTGTGACCAGTGGGAGCTGTGGGTGCAGCACCTGCAGGTGCCAGGACAGCATGCGGAGCCCCTTTGGCTGCCCATGCAGGGGCTTCTGGGGGTCCCAGTAAGACCCCACACCCTGAACCCTCTCCTGCAATCCAGCCCCATGCTCCAGCCTGAAGTTCCTTCCTGCACCCAAACTCCCTCCCAGAGCGCACACCCCTTGCCCCGACAACACCCTACCCCAGACTGGAGCCCTCTCCTTCACTCCAAAACCCTCATCCCAGCCCCACCCCAGAGCCTGCACGCTCAGCTGGAGCCCTGACCCCCTTCCCTCATCACAACCCCCTGCCCCAGTCTGGAGTCCCCTCTTGCACCCAAACTCCATCCCGGAGCCCACACCCCTCACCCCTACAACACCCTACCCCAGACTGGAGCCCTCTCCTTCACTCCAAACCCCTCAGCCTGAACCCCCTCCGGAACACTGACCCCCTTCCCTAACAGCAACCCTCTGGCCCAGGCTGGTGAAAGTGGAATGAGGGTGGGGGAGAGTGAGCGATGGAGGGAGGGGAGATGGAGCAAGGAGGGCAGGTCCTTGGAGAAGGGGAGGGTCGGGTGCTCGTTTTTGTGCGATTAGAAAGTTGGCACCCCTAGCGGAGGGCCAGCGCAAGTCCTCTGCACCGCTTAAAACTTTACTCGAAAAGTCACCCAGCCTACAGATGTGGACACCAAACAGGCCACCCTCACGACTGACACCCTTATTGCCAGCTTTGGCTGAAAAGATCTGGACTGAATCACCCACAGAGGCTGAATTCCCTTCTCAGCCCTGGAAAGAGGTTCCCCCTACCAGGGTTGAGGCACAGTATGGGGGTAGCCTAAATTCCTCCTACCTTTGCTGTCCCTTGGATAAACAGTCTTCCAGCACTTTGGTTTGCAGGCTTGTTGGTGGAGCATGTCTCACTGGAGCTTCGGTTAGCTTAAAAAAACCCTTTAATTAAAAAAAAATACAGATTGCAACTTGCATAGCTTTTATTTGCACCCTCTATCCTGCCACAACTATCTCCAACTTGCTTGGTAAAACCTGCCCTCTTGAGAGAGCAAACAGCAGGTTTGTTGTCAGATGAATGTTCAGTTCAGTCTCTAATGGATGGACAGATGCTCACAGCCAGAAGTCCAGAATTAGATCTTTGCAGGCAAATGGTAAATACACATTCCCTTTGGGACCAAAGGGGAATGGAATCTGTCATCTAAGGCACCAAGCACAGTAGAGTGCAAGTCCTGCTCTGTGAGTAAGCTTAGAAGGTGAAAAGATTTGATTTTTATCAGTGACTGTCGATAAACAATGAAAGAAATATTTCCATTAAGAAAAATTGAAAAGTACAGATAGGGAAAGTTAAAAAATATGCTTTCTGAGAACTTATAAACTGTCATGAAATAATTATCATTATTTCTTGCAACTGTGAAAATTTAAATGGATTAAAAATAGAAAAAATGCTTAAATATAACCATCAGTATTATCCAACAGAAATATTTTAAAAAAATCAAATTCTGCCAGGCCTAATTATGAGATATCGTAGACTAAAGAAGCCTCCATTTTGTGAGCTCAATCTTAACCTATGAAGAGATTTGATGTTCCAGGGATACCCGTCATCTTATTTCTGACCAATTTTAGCACCTTTTGATCACTCCATTTGAGAGTTTTTTGGTCACTCCATTTGAGAGTTTTTTGTTTATAAAGTTTTGCACACTCAGCTATATTTTCAGATTATAGCATGTTATCTAATAATTTTACAACTGGTTTTAATTTGGCTGTTAGTCGGTACCAAAATAATTGATTCATGGAGACCTTGAAACAAGGTGTGAATAAAATGAGTTGTCTGCTAGCCAACCAGCAAGAATCATTAATGGACAGACCAGGTTTGTGCATCTTGAGCGCACCATGATGTATTGCAATTGAGGAAGTGAGGATTGGAGGTGGACACAGGTCAAAATGCAACACGAACGTTCCTATAAGTGACAGTCCATTCTGCCAATGATCACACCCCTCTACGACCTGCTCCGGTAGCCTCTTCCTTTCTGACAGAAGCCTGTATCCACACGCCAGCTTCTTCAGACGAAATCCTCAACCTTTACTGTTTTGTCCAGTTGTTGTTTCTTTATGTATCAGTGTTTGCCATATACATAATATTTTTCCTTTACAGTGGCCATTTTCAACTTGTCCTTCCACTGTTCCAGGAGCTCCATCCACAGTGGCGGCGAAATTGGTGGGACATAGCTACTTTGAACGGCAGAGGGTATTGAAGCTGGCGGAAGTGCTTAGAGCTGCTGCAGTGCTTTCAGGACTGTGCAGTTAGGAAAGGTCCTCCCCCAGCCCCCATGAGGCACTACTGAATGTCGCCTATGAAGCCTGGGTGGCTACTACCCCTCTGGTCCTCCTCAGAGAGTTGTTCAAGCCTGTCCTCTTGCTTCCTTCAGGAGCTGCACAGAGCACTGGATGATTTTGTGCTCTGTTAGCGTTAGCACAACATTCTGTGGAATTCAGTTGTCTGATTTCGGTCCATGATTTAGGTCTAACTTGCTTCACAGAAAGCAAGGCCTTGACTCTAAGGAAGGTCATAAAGCATGAGATCCTCGATGGTTGAATAAGCTGCTCCTCCATCTAAAGTCCTTTAGAGTGCATGGGAAATAGGATGAAATTCTAAAGCGGAGGGAAGGGAGACACTATATGGTACAATGGGAGAATGAGTAGCTATTTGTCTTTCCATGTTTAGCCAGTAGAGACATCTATATCATTCTTCAGTCATTGTAGTACTTGCTTCACAAAAAATTCCTTGAGAACTGAAATATGAGATAAATCCATCTTGCCCATATACTTGCAGAGGAGTATTTTTCTGGTAGCTTTAAATATGACTGATGGTCATAGAAATTTGGTTGGAGACATTTCTGAAAGGGTGAAGAGAAAGAAGGGGCAACGTACTAATTGTAAATTAACTGTGGTCTCTAATAGCTCTGACCAGTGGAGACTCATTAGTTACTGCATCTTTTATTTTACTTTTAAGAAGCATAATGCTAAATTGAGCAGTTAAGTCAAGGTCAGATAAAAACTAAATACTTAATGTGTTACAAACTCTCTCCTCCCAGGGTGATGGGCAAAATGGGCTGGGAAGCGGAATCAAGTAGGATGGAAAGCTTTGGTTTTTGTCCTGTTAACCCAGTAACCTGAGATATTAGAGCAGGCCTGTTTGAGAGAGTTAAATTATTATTATTTGAATTACTGTAATGCCTGGAGCCCCCAACCAAGAAACACATAGCAATCTTTGCCTTGAACAGCTAATGGTGTAATTATTCAGGCCCAACAAAATGTCGGAGGGGAGCACAGAGAGATGAATGGACCTGCGATGGTCACAAACAGGAGGTCTGTGGAGGATCCACAAATTGAACTTGCCTTTCCTGAGTCCCACTGTCTTTACTGCAGGACTGTCCAGGTAAATCCGTAGTTATCAGTCACTAAATACCGGTAGATGTGGGTTCTAAAAAGAAGGGGCTGGATTCTGACAGCATTACTGATGTTACATAGCACCTTTCTCCATGAGTCCCGCTGAAACCATTGGGATTACTTGCAGAGTAAGGTACTACTCAGGGTGAGCTGGGATGGCAGAATCAGGAGCAAAACTAACAACTGAAATGAAAAACAACACCTCTGTCTGTTCTATCTGTGAACAGAGGCTGAATGAGATCAGACTCCGCCAATCAAGAATCTGGCAAAGATAACTTCATATAATAAAGTAGTTGACAAATCTTGGCTAACCCCAAACCAATAAAAAACATAGATGTTATAATCCTATTACATACGGTCACATATGTTTTGGCCCCAGGTGGTGGTTCGTCCGTTGATTTGACGAGGACCACTCATTCATGAATTGCTGAGGCTGATTCTGTCTGTGTGTGCGCAGATGGCTGATGAGGCCAATCCTTGCACAAAAGGTCCGATGACAGATAGGACAGGAGGTGAGGAGGACATCTCCAGCAGGGTTTCTGGCACGGGCTTTTCTGGCTTGCCTCTTTTGTTCTGCTGCAGCCGTCCTTTTGGCCTCACATGATTCGGCACCTTTATACACGGAAGAGTGCCATGCAGTCCGATTCATTGCGCTCTGTTCCCAAGAGTCAGGATTGATGTCAAACGCTTTGAGGGCAACTTTGAGAGTGTCTTTGAAGTGCTTCTTCTGACCCCCATGAGACCGCTGTCCTTGTTGTAACTCGCCATAGAAAAGTCGCTTTGGTAGACGATGGTCTGACATACGGACTACATGCCCTGCCCAGCGTAGCTGCGACTGCATCAAGATGGTAAAGATGCTGGGCAGGTTTGCTTGGGCGAGTACTTCAGTGTCTGGAATCTTGTCCTGCCACTTGATGTTGAGGATTTTCCTGAGGCTTGTTGTGTGGAAGTGGTTCAGCTTCTTGGCGTGGCACTGATACACAGTCCAGGTTTCGCTGGCGAAGACCAGTGTAGGAAGAACAACCGCCCTGTATACTTCCAGCTTGGTCTGGGTGGTCACAGATGGTCATATATGTTTTGGCCCCTAGAGACAGCATGACTCCATATATGGTCTGTTCATTTGCTGCATGGGTGACATTAGACATCTTGAGTTTATCTGAACAAAATCTGTTTTAGTGGAAACTTCTTTACTCTGGAAGAATGTAAGAATGGCTGTACTGGGTCAGACCAAAGGTCCATCCAGCCGAGTATACTCTCGATAGACAGTGACCAATGCCAGATGCCCCAGAGTGAGTGAACCTGACAGGTAATGATCAAGTGATCTCTCTCCTGCCATCCATCACCCCCCTCTGACAAACAGAGGCTAGGGACACCATTCCTTACCCATTCTGGCTAATAGCCATTAATGGACTTATCCTCCATGAATTTATCCAGCTAGGTGAGGAATAATTTGGGGGCTAAATAAAGTGGGGGAGTAGCAACTGAACTATGTTTCACAAATATTTTGGAATCAGTCTTAAGTGAGAGTGTCCTATAATAATTTCAAATGCAAGGTTATCTGTGAGGTTTTTCCAGCAAATTGTCATTGCTTCATTGGGGCAGGGAACAGGTGGAGTCTTTGCTTCCATCTCATCAAAAAGAAGCGTAAGTTTTGGCGACAGAAGATCTGTAAATATTTTATAGAATTCAGCAGGGAATCCATCTGGACCAGTGTTCTTTTTTTAGCCGTCACTTCTTTTATGGCTTAATTTTATCCACAGAGAACAGCAATCTTAAAACTTCTTGAACTGACTTTGAAAATGCATTTTGAAACAACCCCTTATAAGAATGGAATGGAAGCATGTATTTATTTAGATCTATTTAAAATGGGCCTATCCATCCCCTTGCAGCTTGTACACACTTTGTTTTACAATGAAAGCATTTTTTTACAGCACCTGTGATAAAGACAGTACCCCGGAGAATCTAATTGATGTAACTGTTTATAATACTCAGATGAAGTAGCAGTATCCTTTTTTTCCTCATGAGTATTTAATCATTATGGGCCAAATTGTGCTGCTTTTGTTTACACAGAGCACACCTTAATCCTTGAGCGGTCTCATGGAAGTAAAGGAAACTATACAAGGAATAAAGTATAACTTAACATGATGAGTATGTGAATCCCAATCTAGCCCGAGGCTTTTTAAAATTCATGGAATATTTGGGTTTAATTGCTTAATTTTATGTTTGGGGTTTCAATAATTAAACTGTGCTTCAATTCCAGTGTTTTATTTCATTTCATGGCCTATGACTTGGGCATCATATATATTGTTTTGAAGGATCCCCTGCCTGATAACAGAGTCTCTGATTGTTGCTTTTGTGGCTTCTTTTATAGTCTGGAAAAGGAGATTTGGGTTCAGATTTGAAAGAAAAAAAAATCAGTATTTAATTTAAAGGTAATGTTTTCCATCTTCCTATAGTAGATTTCTCTTTAAGAGTTTTCCAAGTAAAATTAGGCATGATCTGATGAGACAATATTCTCAGCTGAGGAAATAATAGAGGGGAGGTAGGAACTGGAGTATGAATTTGGATACTAATAAGATACAGATCCTTGAATGCATACTGTGAGGGTTTAGAAAAAGAGTCCTTCTCTTTGGGATTAACCAGCTATCATAGATCATCCAGACTTGACTTTCTAATCAGTGATTTTAAAGCTTTATGAGGCTTGGGAGGTGTATAATGTGCCATGGATCTGTACTCCTAGGCAGCATCAGTGACTGCAGTCATTTCCACAATGTAAGTGAAAGAGCAACAGATAGTAATACTTCTACTGAAAAGCTTGCTGCCCAGATGAGTATTTTGTTTCTGTTCTTGGCTGAGGAGAATAATTCATCTGAAGCTGAGATCTTGCCATGGTTTGAGTTCCAGAATAGGATACGTCTCTTGAATCAGTACAATCAATCAGTTTCAAGAGTGGCTTGCATCATTTATTAGCGTGTTTGTTTTGCATTCTAGTCTCTCTACAGTATCCATCCCCATCTTGGAACTCCCTAGTGGTTCTGGTAATTTTCCCTCCTCTGAATATATTTTGCCTCCTCAGAAAATGGAATATTTCCTTTTTTTTGCCTTGGATGTATTAGCCTTTGAGCATTATGCAAGAGTATTTATTACCCCAGGCAGCTGTAGGCTGAGAGTAAATTCATAGACTCTGAGGCCAGAAGGGACTGCCATGATCATGCGCGCTGACCACCGGGACATGCAGACTGAAGCTGAATGGAAAGTACGTCTTTTAGCCCACCACCCCTCTTGGTAAACTAGTGTTTAATTGCCCTCACAGCTAGGAAATTGCATCTTACTTCAAGGCTGAATTTGTCTAACTTCAGTTTCTAGCTATTGGATCTCGTTATCCCTTTGTCAGCCCTCCACTGTCACATCTCTTTTCATGTGTACCGGTACACAGTGATCAAGTGACCTCTCCGTCTTCTCTATCTCCAGCTATTAAATCAGCAATCCACATACATTTAACGAGGGACCAGCCTGTTTCCAGAGATATTTTTAATAGAATTCTGTAGGAGGCTGGTAGCTTGGTTTTCTGTGTGCTAATCATAGTCACATGGTTGCAGTAATGCAAGAACCTTGACTGCACCCAAGGAGGATGCAGAACTCTGGCTACAGAGAGAGACAATTTCATATGAATTCTTACAACACCCCTTAAGGTGGTTGTTTGGATCTCCATGTAAATGGTGAGTAAACTGAGGCGTGGCAAGATAATTTTCAGCTCGGAATTCTCAGCACTAGTGAAAATGAGACCTGGGGGTCCTAAAGTTAGGCTCCTACATTGGAATCTAGGCACCTATATAATAAGTGGCAGCTTTTGTTGTCTTTTAAGAGGAGCTGCTGAGGGCTCAATGTTTCTGAAAGCCAGGCTACTTATCTAGGAGCCTAAATATGGATTGAGGAGACAATTCAGTTTTGCGAATTTCAGTCAGTGTGTTTAAAGCTAAGCACCCAAAACGAGAGGTCACATTTGAAAACCTCACTGTGCAAGGCACTGTTGAGTAAGAGACTGTCCCTGGCTTGAAGAGCTTGCAGTCTAAGTGCTGGTCTTCACTATCTGCCAGATCAGCAGGTACTGATTGATCTATCAGGGATCGATTTATCATGTCTCGTCTAGACGCGATAAATCCATCCCCAAAGGTGCTCCCCATCAACTCCAGTACTCCAGCTTGCTGATTCACGTAGCTGAAGTTGTATATCTTAGGTCAACGCCCCCTGTGACGGGTTGAGATCACAGAAACCTCCTTAGAATCTGCCACCTGATATGCCAAGGCTACTCCTGCCTCTGTTTTCCTGCCCAAACAGCTTAGGATCTCAGTACCCTGCCAGGTCTGAGCCACGTCCCCAACAGCTATGGGCTTAACTGGAAACAGGCAGGAGGTATTCTTACCTCTGGCACTCAGATGCTCAACTCTCAATGGGGTCAAACCCTGAATAAATTTGTTTTGACCTGTATAAAGCTTATACAGAGTGTAGGAGATCCGCTTGTCACCCCACTTCAAACACAGGCAGGAGACTCTTTCGTGACTCACCAGTGCTCTTTATTCACACGGTGCAACCCCCACCACCTTCTATGTACAGCTTTACAGTCGTTTAGCTCAGTACCTTGCAGCTCAGGGAGACAGGCCACAGCTCAGGAAGACTACTCCCTTCTTCCTGGCTCACAGGGATCCAGAGTGTAAGTACTCCTCCCTATCCTGCTTCCCTAGCCTCCTTCTCTCTCCTCCTCCACAACCACCACCCTGGGCTTCCTCCCTGCCAGGCTCTTATCCCCTGGGGAGGCTACCAGGTGCAGCCCATATGGCCCTAATTAGCCCAGGGATGCACTCTGCTAGATAATTAGCTTCCCTAACTTAGGGAAGCTGCTAGCAGAGGCTTTTGCTTTTCTTGAAGGGGCGGCAGGGCGGGCTCAGGCCCACCCTGCCACAAGAGCAAACTCATAGATGGTTCGCCCTCTATACCAATGATAGAGATATTTGCACAGCTGTTTGCCTCCCTAGGTACCGACATGTACTCCAGGTTAATTACTAAGTAAAAAGTGATTTTAATAAAGACAGGAAGTAGTATTTAAGTGGTTCCAAGTAGCAACAGACAGAACAAAGTGAATTACTAAATAAAATAAAATAGAATACGCAGATCTAACACTAATACAGTAAAAAGCCTCACCTTCAGATGCTTCAGTGAATTTCTTCTTTCAGACTAATCTCCCTGTTAGTCTGGGTCCAACTATGACTCATCCCCCACCCCCTGCAGCCACTGTCCTTTCTTCCAGTTTCTTCTAGGTATCCTTGGGGGGTGGAGAGGCTGTTCTTTGAGCAGCTGAAGAAAAAATGGAGGGCTCTCTCCAGGTTTTATATAGACTTCCTCTTTTGGGTGGAGAGCCCCTCCTCCTTTCTATGCAGAGTCCAGTTGTAAAATGGAGTTTCAGAACCACATGGGCAGTCACACGTTTCTCCAAGATTCAGTTCCTGACCAGGCAGGCCACATTCCTGGGGAAGCTCGGGTGTGGACGGGCGTCCACAAAGTTCATTGTTAGCTTGATTGGTTCTTGATTGGGCATTTACTGAGGACAGTTTTTCCTCAGACAGCTGCCCATATGCTTTCTAAAGTCTACTTACAACTAACCAAGCACATAGCCAATCTTTATAATTTTGAATACAAAACTGACACATACATACAAATAGGATAAACTTATCCAGTGGATCATTACCTTTACATAGATATGTTACATGGCATATGTAGCAAAACCATATTCCAGTAATGTCATACATATATTTATAGGCACCCCCCCAATAAAGCTTATGGGGTACTCCGTCACCCTCCCCCCACTGCTAGTGTAGACCTGACCTTAATAGACCAGACAGAGAAAAGGTATGAGGGAAAGAGGTACAGAGAGTGGAAGTGACTAATGTTACATGGCAGGGAAGTGGCAGAACAATGGTTATAACTCCCACTCTGATGCCCTTTCCACTAGTCCACAATGCCTATATGCATATGTGATGGCTACTGTCTTGACTGAGTTTCTACAGTGTAAGCCAAAGAGCCAGGCTCAGTAGCTGGGGCTGTGACAGACTCACTTTCTCTGTGGATCAGGCGAAGAGAGGGACATATAGTACACATTAACTACTGGGTTGCTCTCTACATGAGCTACCATCTATGCCAGGAATTCTCTTTCCCATTTGTGGTCCTACAGAGGAGGGAAAATTACTGGAACCACGAGGGAGCTCGAAGATATGGGGATAGGTGCTGTAGAGAGAGTAGAATGCAAAGCAAACATGCTCATAAATGATGCAGACCGCTCTTGAATCTGATTGATTGTCTGATTTATTCTTATGCGTCTCCTCTTTCTTTCCCTTCAGCCCATCACCAATGCCTATTTATTTTTCTTTGTCAAATCTCCTTTATTCATGATTACCTTTTCTGCTGTCTCGCTTACTGTACATGCTATTTCACACTTTTCATTTCATTCTTGAGATTTCAGCTTCATTTTCCAATAAAAACACTTTTCTTCAGTACAGGCAGCTTGTAGCTGTAATTTTCCTGGATGTTTTTTCTTTTTTTTTCCTGCTTCTAATCTATCTATCTATCTATCTATCTATCTATCTATCTATCTATCTATCTATCTATCTATCTATCTATCTATAATATTTATTTATTTATATTTTGTAATATAACAAAAGAGAAGGGTGCAATAAGATATTTGAATTACAAGTGTTTTGGACCATATCCGAACTCCATTACGAGTTTTCTTCATTGCTATTTATTCATTCGTTGTAAAATGACATTTTCATAAAGGTTTGAAAAAACTGCCAATGAAACCAACAAAAATCATGTTTAAAAGTTCAGAAAGGGAGGAAAAATATCCTATTAAATCTGAAATCCTGCTCTATGTGTGGTGTTAATTCACTAGAACAAAGAAGACTAAACCAAACAATAATAATAAATCAGGGCTTATTACATTAAATGAGCTGGATATAGAATAACATTTAGCATTTATATTTATTTAATACATGTATTTTCATTAGAGTTATTTTTTTTTTAAAAAAAGAAAGAAAACCCTAAAAATCCCATCTGTTGAAGAGACTAGGCACCCTGGCCCTAAAAAACAAAAAATAATAAAATAAATCAGCCAACAGGACATAACATACCCTTTCCACCTCCAGCTGATTCTACTCAGACCCCATAGCACCGTAGTCTTTCACAGCAGGGTGACAATCTGCATCCAGGCACCCCAGACAAGGGGAGATCAGGCCTGGGGTGCAAACCTCCAAAGAATAAGCAGTTGAATCACCTGGTTGTGTACAGTGTTATTGTGGTATAAAAATATGTTGGGTAATGTATTTTGTGAAAGCTTGCAGTGTCTGAACTTGGTAGTCCTTGTCAGATATGTGCACAGACTGTGGTTATGTATTTATGTAGATATAAAGCTGAGCTCATAATTTGTGCTGCAACATTCAGCTCCACCTTCCGACTGGGGGGTGGTTAGCCAAGCAGAGAGGGGCTGCCTCCCCAGCCAGATGAGGCTAGCTAGCTCCAAGCACCTCGCATTGTACATTGTAGAACATCCGGTTGAAAAGGGCACCTGACAGTGTCCAGTCAGATCTACAGCCTGGACACCCAAAGTTCAATTACTTGGGTAGGGGTGGTGGGGAGGTGCTGGGTCATGACCCGCACCAGACCCTACTCAGCTAGGGCACCTCCTACCTGCATCGAGGAATTGCAGCTCCCAGACCCGGCTCCACAGGAGAGTCCCTCCTGACCTGCGTGGTGGGCGGAAGGGGAAAAGCAGCGAGCGAGCGGTGAGGGGGAGGAGAGAAGAAGAATGGATGGGGGAAGGGTCTCGGGGGAAGAGACTGAGTAGGGTGGAGCCTCTGGGGAAGAGGAGGGCCTGGAGAGATTGCGGCACTCCTACTGGAGTGTCTGGCTTTTAAATACTACCAAGTTGGCAAACCTAATTGTACAATCCAGGAAAAGACAAATGATGGACTATTTGGGTTAATGCAAAGACCTTGAAATTGAAAAAAAAATGAAAGCCCAGCCTTGGAAAATGAAGAAAAGAGGGAGTTTTCTCCACTCTGAATAACCATGAGTCCTCATGCCAGGAGGAAGAAGGTGAAAAATGGGGGGGGGGGGACCTTTTTAAAAGCAAGCTTGTGGCTGAGGATTATTATCCAGAAATCATGGATGTCTAGGCAAGGTGTCCCTGAAATGCTGGATCTCCTCCATGACACTGAGAAACTGTTCAGAGACAAGAGGTAACTTGTATTAGAAAGAGAATTTAGCTAAAGAGATGTGGAAAACCTGAAGCTGTTCCTTTGTTTATTTTTGGTGTGACTTGTACGTCTCTGCTTTTCCTTGTGATGAACCAGAGGGGAAAAGTCTGGCTGTCTGGTAGTTCAGAACTTGAAGTGATCAGATTTGGGGAGACTAGGGATCAGAAGAGCTGTTGGGGGTCACTCTGCAACGAGTAATAAAGCTAGGGTGAGACCTTTATGCTTATAGGGTTAGTTCAAGGTTCTGAGCATTCAGGCAGCGAAGGTTCCAGGATAGGTAGTGACAGGAGCTTCTTACTGCTCTGAGTGATCCCCAAAACATCACAAGCAGAGGTATGACTCACAGCAGCCTTGCACAGTAGGCAAATAGTATTATTCCCATTTTACTGAGAAGTAAACTGAGGCACAGAGGTTATGCAACTTTTTAAAAGCCAGTTGGTGCCTCCATGTCAGACCTGGTATTAGAACCCCTTAGTTCCTGGTGTCCAATCCTGTCTTTATTTCATTAAGATTACGTTTGTCTCTATATGTTAAAACGGATAGCAGAGACCAGTTTGGAAATAACATTGAAAATACGGTAAAAGGGACAGCAGTCCCTTCTGATTCGGGACCTAAGATGCGCATTTGAGGCATGGATAAAGGATGTATGTGTCCATGTGTATGTCCATCCATCCTTCCTTCCTGCAACAAAACACTGCACATTTGGCTAAGTACAACACCAGAAGTGCTTTTGCTTTCCTCTGAAGGATTAGCTACTGGCCACAGCTGAAGACAGGATCCCAGGCAGGAGATCCCGGCGGGTCTGCCCTACTTGAGTTGCTCTTATATTTGTCTGTGATGGTGATAGCCAGACTGCTGTCAATAACCAGCACTCAGGAGAACAGAGTGTGATGATGTTCACTCTAGTGCAACGGGCAGGCTGCTGGTGAAAAGCAAAGCAGAGTGATTGAAGGAGCGTTGTGGTGACATGCAGGTGTGAGGCATGGTGCAGCTGTTTGCATCATATCAGTTCAGGGTGGCAAGATGAGCATTGTGAAGGCCACTGACCATGGGATTTTGGAGGAAAACTCTGTTGCCAGAGGGACTGTTTCCTCCCCGTGACAATGGGAAGTATTAAGCTGTATCTAGCTAGAGAGCGAGACTGATGCCATTGAGAAGGGAATGTCCTGACGCTGCTTGTGTCCTCCCCCCTCCCACCCTGCATGGGCTATGGTGATACTGTGATGCTTATGTGAGTTGCACGCAGAGCGGAGCCCTTCCACTCCCTTTGTCGGCAGCAGGAGTTTGCTGGCTTCAGATTTGCTTTTCCGGTGCTTCCGCATAAACAGGATCTTACTGTACCAAGCTAGAGAGAAAAACAACCTTCCCCCCCACCTCCTCTCCCACACACACACAGAGGCAAGCCATGCAGGTCTCGGGGGAAGCATTAGACAGTGCCAAGGGAGAGAAGCCAAACAGGTTCGCCCCAAGGTTACCTGGGGGTTTCCTTCCTGGCAGTGCTGCTCCCATGGTTGTGTGCAAACTGGAAGGCTGCCTTGGGGAGCTGCTAATGCCAGTTACTGTTAGCAAATGCACTATTTGAGATTACTTGTTTTGGTCCCTGTGCCTTCCCCTGGAGATCAGACCATTGTCTTTCCCCTTTGTCCTCTCTTGTGCTACCCAAAGCCACTCTCCTTCCAGCTGGATGGTATTTCCTCTGCTTCTCAGCATCCCCACTGCCCCAGAGCCCTCAGGGGTTGTAATGAAGTCCATTTGGGTGTATTACCATTGAATTCAGTGGTAACAGGACTGGCAGTGAAACACCACTGGTTCTAGTTACTTCTTTCTGGCTAGATCTCAGGGCCACACATCATTGAGCTCTCTGCCGCTTTTGAGACTAGATCACTCGATCTTTTCCAGCGTGGATTTGATTTACATAAAATTGATATAAATCGCTAGGCAGGAAGACGCGATTTAATCATGGATTTCTATATAAACGTGCATTCTTGTTGGTTTTTATAACCTTAATATATATTCTTCACAACTCAGAGACAGATGTAGGTTTCATTTTTAGAAGGTACACACTATACATTTTTAAAGTAATTTATTTTGAAATCTTTTCAGATTAGTTTTTCAGCTATAACAGAAAATGAACGAATGTTTGGTTATTTCATTTACCAAAGATCATTGAAGCAGATATTTTTGAAATCATTGGGAGGTGAACTATCTCCAATTCAACAGGTTAATCATTAATATTTGGAGGATTTTCTTGCCATGCTGTATTAGGAGAACATCACCAGACAGACATTTAAGTTGTTTTATTGAACTAAAACAACAACATAAAGTATTCTGGACTTTTTTTCTTCAATAGCAAGCATATAATAACAAAACAAGCATATGACTTTTTGAATTTAGTTAAACATTCAAGTTTTTAAAAATCAAGTTTGTTTTTGTTAAAATTGTTTTTAACCAAAATAGTTAAATTAAATATTTTTTAAAAACCATGAAAATGAAATAGACTGTGAGCCAGGTCAACATGAGAAACTTAAAATATTGGCTTTTGCAGCTAACTTAATCCTCTTCACCTTCATTTTTCTGTTTGTTCATAATCTGGAAAAGAAAAACAAGCTTTCCTGCTATTTCAGGTTCCAAACAATTTCTCAATTTGGAATGAATTAATCCAAAGGAAGAAAATATTCTTTCTACGCTGGCAGAAGAAGCTACTGCTGTTAAAAGTGAGATTATCACTTCAACAGTCTTTGAATCCAAGTGCTTAAGTGACTTCCATCAGTTCACTGGTATGTCCTTCTTTAAAACATCATCAGCAAACATATTTCTTGAATGGTTCTTATTCCCAAATTGGGTGTCTTTTACGGCCTGTTGCCATTATAGGTTTTTCCTTCTAGTGCGAGAATGTTATGGTGGATCTCAAATTAATGAAGGGTACCCTCAGAAAGACCTCAAGACTTCTGGAATATGCGGCTCAATTTTACTTTTGTTTCTCTTGCCTGTCCCTCCCTTCTCACATTTATCTCCAGACTTCTCGTTGTCCAGATCTGTTCCACCCCCAACAATCTTCTATTCCAGCGCCGCTCCTGCACACGGCATGCAGAGGCTCCGGGGGATGAGAGAACGGCACGGTAAGGGGGCGGGGCTGTGAGCTCTGGTGGGCGCGTGTCAGGAGCTCAACCCCCCCTCCCCCAGCTCCGGAGCCACGCTGCTGCAGCGCTGTCCAGGGACGCTCCTGGACGTGGGACTCTGAAGCTCTGGGAAAGCAGGAAAGGCAGGGGAGGAGGGACGGCAGGGGAGGAGGGGACAGCAGGGGAGGAGCCGGGGGTAGCCTCCCCAGCCGAGAGGTTGGGGGGCCGGGCAAAATTAGCTCGTGGGATGGATGTGGCCCGCGAGCCATAGTTTGCCCACCCCTGTTCTAGTCACTGAACTTTTTGAAACTGCAGTTTTAGAGAGAGGTAAGGGATCAACTCTGTGTACACAAATTTGCGGAGGGACAATAGGGTTGAGGTCTGTTTTTTCTCACCGCTATAGATTATTTTTAATTTTTTTAAAATTTTTTTTTGCTGTTAACAAGCATATCTCTGCAGACAGTTTGGGAACTGCAAAACTAATCATCTCTGATGGTATCTTATAGACTGAGCACTGAATCCCATTGTGTAGATAGAAAGATTAACCTAAAGAATCTGTACAGAAGTCCCTGGAACACCATAAGATTGGGTCCTTAATCCATGAACTATCAGAACTCATTTACACAACTTTTCTTAAACATTACATGGATCTATTCTCTCATATCATATCATTAGAATTTATAATCCATATTCCACGATGAGATATCTTTGAGCTATAATGTATCTTAATTAAAAAACTCTTTAGATAGGTTTTTGCTCAAAAAGCATCTTATCAAAAAAAAAATCCATGTTTTTTAAATGATGGATTTTAATGCACCCTGTTCTTTTCCCCCCAGGCGAGGGGTTCTCAACCTTTTTCTGAGCCCCACCCCACCCCAACATGCTATAACAACTCCTCAGCCCACTTGTGCCACACAAACAATTTTTCTGCATATAAAAGCCAGGGCTGGCGTTAGGGCGTTGCAAGTAAGGCTGTTGTCCTGGGCCCCATGCCACAAGGGGCTCCGCAAAGCTAAGTTGCACAGGCTTTAGCTTCAGCCTCAGGTTGCGGGATTTGGGGCTCCAGGCTTCAGCACCTTGCACTGGGGTTCTGACTTTCTGCCCTGGGCACCAGCAAGTCTGTTGGCCCTGCTTGGTGGACCCACTGAAACCTGCTTACCTCCCCCTCCCCCCCCTCAGGGACCCCGGACCTCTGGTTGAGAACCACTGCCTTAGACCATGTGTCTTCTCTTGGGTTCCCCCCCACATTGTCCTCTCCAGTTATCCTGCTTCCCTGACGACTCCCTTTTAACTGGTGATCTTCCCCTCTCCCATTGCCTGCAAGAGTCCCCCCAGGACTCTCTGCTAGACTCTTTCCCCAATTATGTGTATTGTGGCAGCACCTACAAACCTCAACCATCATGGCACCCCTGTGCTGGACACTAGATATACACATAGTAAGAGACAGTCCTTGCCCCAAAGAGCTCTAAACAGATGAGACAGGCAAAAGTGTGGGAGGACAAACAGAGGCAGGGAGAAGGGGAGTACCAGGGTCTCCCAACAGGTCAATGGTAGGGCCATGACTAGGACCCAGAATTTCCTACCCACCCCCGCTGCCTTTTGTTGCGGTTGACTCAGAAAGTTGGCTGTCCAGGGATGCCCGAGAGAAACTCTCCATGTCGCATTCCCATGGCCTGATTCTCAGAGATGCTGAGCATCTCCAATTCCAGCCGAAGTCAGGGAGAGCTGTTAACACTCAGCTCTTCTGGGATTCAGGTCTTCAGTCTCTGGAGCCATCCAATCCCTGCTTCCTTTCTTCTATTTTCCCCACACCCACCTCCCCCTCCAAACCCTTTAAACAAACAAAAAAAGGGTGTGTGTGTGTGTGTAGGGGGGGAGTGATTGCAAGAGACTTTCATAATCTTGTGACTTGAAATTTTACAATCCGTTTAGAGGGAGTGTGAAGAAAAAAGAAAAAAGTTTTTCTGATTATTATTTTTTTTTTGGGGGGGGGGATCATTTGTCACTTGTATCCCTTTTAATACCTCTCCATTTTACTTTCCTTCCCTTCCCCCCCCCCCCCTGCGTTAGTTAGTTTCCCAATTTACCAATAAATGAGGAACTGGTTACAGGCGAGTCGCATCTTATACACATTTAACATGCGCAATTTCGGCTTTACGTGGTTACCAAAAAAAAAGGGAAAAATTAAAAATTTAAAAACTATCTGTAGGGCGGGCGCAACTCAATGGGTTTTGGCTATGCACAGTTTTCACTTTACATGCTGACCGCGGAATGGAACCCCCGTATAAGATGCGACTCGCCTGTATTTGACGATGGGTATTTGGACTGAGGCATTGTCTTCACTGAAAAAAATAAAGTGTGTGTGTTACCTGGCTAGTATCTGGAGATGAAATCCTGCTTGAGACAAGGCACGGGTAGTTTTCACTTCAGTGTAGCTAGGCAAGGTGATCAACTCTGTACCCAGTCTGTCCCCCAGTTGGGGTTGATCTAAACCAGCTACATCAAGATAAATTTGAAACTTCCAGGCACTGTCTCCACTAGGATTTTACATCAAGGTAGCTAACTTGATGTAAGCACAGCTTTTTTTGCAGTGGAGACAGACTGAATTGATGTTTGGGAGCTGATTGGTAGAGTCTCTTTTGTCCTGCTTTGTCAACTTGGAGATGTTAGTGATTTTTTTCTGTAAAGCACTTATTGTTCAAGTCTGGGTGTTTTATTTCTTTTGTGACTCAGACCCATTAGCGAGGTGTTAGTTTCCCCCTCCATATTCATGCATTGCTTCCCTTGACACTATCAGATGTTGTCTGGGCCTATCTGGGGGAGAATAAATCCCTAAGCATGCAGCTAACAAACCTGAAGTAGAACCTTGAGTTGCCAGCTGAGAGGAGGCTTTTCATCTTCTCCAGTTTATAATTGACAACCTGTTCCTTTTCTGTAACCCTTGGCATGACTGGCAGATACAGTTTGCTCGGTATAGTGTTAGCACGAATGTTTATTTTGAAGAGTGGAATCTGAATCTTTCTGCGTGATCTTGGGCTCCTTTCGGACCACCAAATACATACATAAATAAATAAATTGCACCCATTATAAGTTGTTTTAAACAGTGGCTTAATGATAAGAAGTTTGCCTCTTTACGCTGCTACCTTGTGTTGTCAGCAGTCTTCCCTGTGCCCCTCATAAACTTTTTGATGAAAGAGACTTTAAGATAGAAGCTCCTTTGACAGCAAAGTACCTATAAGGAGAAGATCAATCCAGTCATCTAGACCCGCTCTTCCATCTTCACTGATTGATGTGGGATTGTTCTCTACAATGTATTAGAATATTATCTGGTGCTTAGTTGAATTTATTATTGAGTATCTCAGGTGCTGGGTTCTTCCACCAATTCCCTTGGGTGAATATTTCACATTCTAAAAGATTCTATTGTACTTTCTCACTCAAATTCACATTCACTTTCTACATATTAAATTTCCTTGGATCATCCTCGCAATTCCTCTCCCTCCCACATCTTCCCATACCTTTTCAAATAATTGCAGAGAGTTATCATATCCAAATTATTTGTTCTTTGGCCAGTGGTTTGAGCATTGTCCTGCTAAACCCAGGGTTGTGAGTTTAGTCCTTGAGGAGGCCATTTAGGGAGATGGGGCAAATATCAGTTGGATTATTTAGTTGGGGATTAGTCCTGATTGGAGCAGGGGGTTGGACTAGATGATCTCCTGAGGTCCCTTCCAACCCTGATATTCTACGAATCTATGAATTCTTCCTGATAAATGGATGGGTGTCCTAAAAAAAAAAAAAGGTTTAGATCATTGTTTTGCTTCTAGTTTGCAAAACTCTTTGGTTTCTTGCCTGTAGACATTCTGTGTTCCCATAATTTCAAATAGTTGCTTGCATGATCGATAGGAAGCATCATTGCTTGCTTTTGCCACTTGGTGGTAACAAAATATTTTTTAAAATGTGCCACTTATGAAAATATGTTTTTGTATTAATCAGTGGCATTTGAAACAAAAGCAGTCCTAGCCCTGCATTATCTCATGATGGCAGGAGAAGAACTTCCAGTCCTAATACAGCCACTGTGAAATGAGGTGGAGATTTTACTAGGGTACCTAGGGTGACTCTAAAAAAGATTTGGGGGTCCTGTCATGATCCCCCAGTGTGATGCTGTGGCCAAAAGGGCTAATGCAATCCTGGGATGCTGTCATAAGTATAAAGTAGCTTAGAATTACTGTTTTACCTGTAAAGGGTTAACTTGAAAGTAACCTGAGAGGAGATGCTAATCAACCTCGGGGACAAAGAGAGTTTTTAGTTTCAGTTTTTCGCTCTCTCGTGCTGCTGTTCACCCGGCTATGGGAAGAACCACACCTATGTCTCTACTCTATCTATCTATAATCTTCTAACAAGTCAAGTTCAGTAGTAAGTAGTATGCTTGAACTGTATCACTTGATCATTGATCCACGGTGTCCCTTACTGTTAAGTTTTAGCAGAAGGAAAAATTCCTAGGGAGGGGGTCAGTGAGGTTGTGTGATGTCAAGGAGTTTTTTCTATTGATTTCTGTACAAGGGATTTATGCTTTTCTCTTTTTCTTTAATTAAAATCTTCCTTTTAAGACTCTGTCTGCTTGTTTCCATTGGATAGATCCTGGTTTGGATCGGGCATGTCTCACAGAAAGTGAGGAATGTCTTTGTTTCTCAAACCTCTCCCAGGTGAAGGGGGGGGGGATATTTTGGGGGTGATTAAAGTAGGGGTTCCAATTTACCGTAACCCATGGTTTTGGGGGCTTAAATTGGTGGTGGCAGCGTTTCCAAGCCCAGACATAGGAGAAGTTTGTTTTCTGGGGAAAAGTTTTAACCTAAGCTGGTAAAATAAGCTTGGGGTTTTTTTTTGTTTTTTTTTTTCATGCACTTCCCCACATCTTTACCCTAGAGTTCAGAGGGGGGAGGCAAACCTTGACAGATGCATAAAGAGGGGAATCTCAAGTAGGAGTAGGAAGGTGATTTTACGTCTGCATTGGCACTGGTGTGACCACTACTGGATACTGTGTCCAGGTGCTGAGTTGTGATTATAACTACCAATTGGCTAAGAACTGCATGTTCAGCAGTGCATGCTAATGCATACTGATGTTTTTTTGTCACCTCATCTTCCGTCTTACCCACCCCTTGTGTTTTGTCGTTCTGACAGTAAGCTATCAAGGGCAGGCGCTGCTATTTATTGTGTTTATACAGGGCCTAGCTAGGTGAGTTAATCTGGTTAAAGCATCTAGGCATTGACCCTCTTAATGTTAAATAATAGGTCAAAATTTGCACCGGGGGGAGGGGAATGTCATGTTCTGTACAGTCTTGTGTGCTTTTAAGAACTGAGAGCATTGGAAAATCATGACTGCTTTGTTGTTACAGTATTTCAGCAATGGTATATTTTTCTTTATTCAAAGCACAAGCACTTTACTTTACACCAATCTAACTTGATTGGAGGCGGGAAGAAGTGAGGAAAAGGATTTGAAAAATCACTTCTGATCTCTCAGCCATTTAAAAATTGGCCAGGCCACCACCCACTGGGGAATGCTCTGTGTAAAGAACACTCCTTTGGCCGAAGGAGGGGCAAAATAATTGCTCAGTTTTGTTTTATTTCCCTTGCTCTATGAAGACTTGGCACACTGCTTCTGAAAGATTCCCGGCCCCTGGTACATAAGCTCAGTGGCTGTGAGTATTTGCTGGATGAAACATTTCTGACATGTTGTTGTGTGGGGATCTGTGAGTAAATGTTGCCACTAGATCATTCTGACAGCTCTTTGAATAGGTGTCTGTTTTTGGCGTCCAAGCGAGGGAATAAGAAGTCAGACTCATAAAAATTAGGGATAAAAATGGTCACTTGTTCGCCTGCAGAAAGTTCTTTGGTGTCTTTGTCTTGACCAGTGTTAAATGACTCCAGTAACAGCACTTGCATCTGGGAAGGGGAAGACTATGTCACAGTCTACATGATTTCACCCTTTGGAAATGTTTCCTGTTGTTCACCTGTATCTTTCCTTTGCTCAATTTCACCGTCCTTGGACTATATTTAACCACTCTCCTCCCTCCCTACTTTTTACAACTATTTGGAAACATTTAAGGGGAGTATCTTCCACTAGCTGTTAGATAACAATAACCATTCTGTTATCCTTCACGGCCTGCAAACGTTTTACAAGCAGAAACTAATTCACTGATAAGGTTGGTGAGTGGCATTATCTCCTTATTCTAAGTAGGGAATCTGAAGTGAAAAGGTTAAGGGAGTTGTTCATAGCTTCCCTGTAAATCATTGCTCATAGACTCATAGACTTTAAGGTCAGAAGGGACCATTGTGATCATCTAGTCTGATCTCCTGTGGAATGCAGGCCACACAGTCTCACCCACCCACTCCTGAAATAAACCTCTCACTTATGTTTGAGCTATTGAAGTCCTCCAATGCTCCAAGTCCTCCAGCCGTGCCCCATGCTGTAGAGGAAGGCGAGAAAACCCCAGGGCCTCTGCCAATCTGCCCTGGATGAAAATTCCTTCCCGACCCCAAATATGGTGATCAGCTGAACCTTGAGCATGTGGGCAAAACTCACCAGCCTGACACCCAGGAAAGAATTGTCTGTAGTAACTCAAATCTCATCCCATCTAACATCCCATCACAGGCCATTGGGCATATTTACCACTAATTGTCAAATATCAATTAATTGCCAAAATAAGGTTATCCCATATACCATCTCCTCCATAAACTTATCAAGCTTAATCTTGAAGCCAGATAGGTCTTTTGCCCCCACTGCTTCCCTTGGAAGGCTGTTCCATAACCTCACTCCTCTGATGCTTAGAAACCTTCATCTAATTTCAAGTCCAAACTTTGTGATGACCAGTTTATATCCAGAATTCTCAGGTCCACGTTGCCATGTTTTTCTATCAGACCATGCTACTAATACTTTAGCCATCTCCAAGAAGTATTTCTAGAGAGGCTACCCATGAGTATCCATGTTGGTACAGACCTGTGCTCGAAGAACTTCTCAGAAACCTGGCACTTGCAATTACAAGGTCTTCCTGGGAGCGGTAGAAATGGGGGCTTGGAGAACAGTGCGTTTAGTGGTGGGAGCAGGACATCTAGATTTAGTAATCTACTATTCTGTCATTTTATACATGCTGTCTGCAAGGTGCCTCCTTCGCACAAAATGGGATTCCTAAATTTAACTGTGGTCTAAGCATCTGTGTACCTGTTTCTGTCACTGGCTCCTTTATCCTGTTGATATCCAATGCCAATGAACAAGCACTGATTGTATCTATTACTTTGAACAAGTGTAACACCCCCGTCTCTGTTTATGTCTGCATATGGATCATCCAAAGTTAATAGCTTTGCTCCGGCTACACAGGAACAAATTACAGAGCCTGATTCCCACCCCCTTCTTCCCTCCTCCCTGGTCGTTTACAGCAGCTTTGTATTAATATTCATAATCCAAAGCCAGCGAAAAGGAAGATGAAGCTTGGATTCCTGAACTGACTTGAAATTTAATTTTGCTGTTCACTGAAATATGTAATACTTCTGTGTTTGCTTAGTGCATTGATAGATTAAGATTGTTCTACATGCAGGGTTCACAAAAAACAGACAGCATGGCATGAAATGGCAAAGAGAAGACAGCGCTACAAAAAATCCCACCTGATTAACCCAGGCGACGGCTCAGTGCAACAATGATGGCAACGTTTTGGTAATAAACGATCTCTCTTCCTCTGCCACTTTCTTCTGGGAGTAAGAGAAGGGGGTTTGACCATTAGTTAGGCTTCAGTTAAAACAGAACATCACATCATGGTCATGTTAGCTGATAATGTTTTTCGTGAGCAGATCTCAAGATTGTTTTATTACCATTATCTAAGCCCAACAGCCCTTGCAGCCTTGTTGGTTGGTATGGTCTAGAAGATGAGCAATGGAAACCAGTGTTTGTTTAGATGCTGTGGCTTCAGGCTCCAGAAGTGTTTTCATAAAAGATGATGGATTATTCCTTTATTCCCCAAGATCTACTCTCCCTCCCTTCTTATTGGGCCATACTATTGAGCTAGCCACCAAAGTATCCGAAAAACCTAACTCCTATGAGCAAAAAAAATTGTGCCCAGGAATAGACCTTGTAACCTTCTTGGACAGCCATGCACAACTGTGCCAGAAGAAGAATGATAGACGTTGACAGCTG
Source organism: Sternotherus odoratus (assembly GCA_032164245.1). NCBI lineage: Eukaryota > Metazoa > Chordata > Testudines > Kinosternidae > Sternotherus > Sternotherus odoratus. Next base: position 6,014,080 of record JAVMKO010000002.1, read on the forward strand.
GTGGCCTTGGCAAGGGTTAGTCAAGGCCAGTAGATCAGCCATTGGAGCCTTTGAAAGACAATTTCAGTCTATAACAAGGTTGAGGCACCTTGGTGGAGCAGTGTTGATGGGGAGTCTTGCAGCATCTTTGCCTTTGTCATGGAGACATAGCACTACTTCCATCTCCAAGTACCTTTCACCAGCATTGAAATTAACCTGGAAACCAAAATAGGGGTGGGAGAGGAAATACCTAGTCTTATCTAGCTACCTGCTCACCCTGTTCCAATACTTTTGGGGCACCAGCTCTGCACTGAGCAGTCATTTGCTGCAAGTAATTTTGAAGCTTTTAAACATATTGCTTTCTAAACTTGCCTTGTACTAAGCCACCAGAGAACAGAATGTTAATATTGCAAACATCACAGAAGAACAAAAGGCATAAATTAGCTCAAAGAGACACTTTTTTTGTTAAAGGCATCCCCTTACAGCTCTTCTGATTGACCTCTGACACATTCGGTATGAAGCTTATCAAGAGCATAGGGATTTGTGCAATTATACCAACTCAGTGTTAAAACTAATGATTTTAGAAGAACTCTAACCAGCGCTTGTTCAGAAATTCAGGATCTCTGAGGAAAAAGAGTGGCATTTCTTCCGGTGATGTTCCAGAACGATACCGTTTTTTAAACAATTGAATAAATCCCTGAAAACAAAAGCCTGAAAAGTGACTCCAACATAATTGACAGATTGGAGCCTGGAGAACAAACTATTTGGAAAGGACTTGGAATTAATATTATACAGACATATGTGGTATATCTCACCCAGTGATCTAAAAGCATTTCAGTCTTAGTAAGTGTTAGGACCGGAAGACATTGTGACGGGCACCCACTAGAAAGTGTAGTTACGCTTCTAAGTCAACTCCAGGAGAGTGCATAGTGATGCTATGAGATTGACCTTGCTGTTATCTGTGTGTTTGGGAACAGTTCCCAGACTGTTCTCAGCTGTGTGAGTGTTTACCCCGTCTATGTGAGAATGAATGCGTGGGAAACCAAATGGGGAAACTGAGGCAGGACAGCGTGTAACCAATCAGCTTGTTGCTTGCTATTAATGAGATGAGTATGTATGAGATGCAAATGAGCATGGGTATATCTGTGCTGACACACCTCTTTGGGTTGGGCTTCCTCCTTGGGCTTCTCTGGACATCGCCCGTGTGTCAGTCATCTTGTATTGCGGCTGTGCTGGCAGATAAGCCCCCCAGCACGAAATGCCGCTCCCTCCAATAAACTCACCACTTTCCAACTAGCCACCTGTGTGAGGCCTCGTTTCTCCCGGCAACGAGATAAGCCCCCTGCAACAGTAAGTTTTGTTTCCCGGCATCCTTGCAAGGCAGGTCAGTATCATTCTATCCATGCCACAGGTGAGAAAACTGAGATTTAGGTGTTAAGGTCGAGATTTTTAGAATAAGCTGAACTATCCCCCTTTGAAAATGGTTTGTGGTCTGGAAAACAGATCTTATAATGAGAACCTAAAGAGGATCAAATCTATTTAGTTTATCCAAGAGGAGGTTAAGAGACAATACACCTACATAGGGGGCACTTATCTTGGCTTTTCAATCTAGGAGGCAAAAGTATAGTAAGAGCCAAAGGCAGGAAGCTGATTTCTGCACATTTCAAACTGGGAGTAAGATGCAATTTTTAACTGTGTGGAACAGTTCACCAAATAATGTGCTTTATTCTTCTGCACTTGGAATCAAGAATGGATGTCTTTCCAAAAGATATTCTCTAGTTCTATGCCCCACACCCATGTCTCCATTCTTCTCTGTCTCCTTCATGTGCTGAACCTCCCGCTTGTAGCAGAAAATTCTTAATATTAGACCTTACTTTGTACTGTTTCTGTCACTAGCCTGGGACTCAGAAGATCTGGGTTCAATTACCTGCTCTGCCACGGACTTCCTATGTGATCTTGGGCAAATCACTTCGTCTGTCTGTGGCTCAGTTCTTCATCTGTACAATGGGGATAAGAGTCCTGCCCTGTCTCACAGAGGACTTGTGAGGATAAGTAAAAATTGCGAGGACCTCAGATACTACAGTCATCTAAAGACTGTAGATTCGGATGCAGAGATTCGGATGCAGAGAAATTCTCTGGCCTCTCTTGTGGGTCTCAGGCAGGGACTTTTGCATTCGGCAATTGTAAGTAAAATGCTCAATCAATGTGCTCTAAGCCCCCCCCCCCCCCTTTCTTGTTAGTGCCACCCAGCTTTTGAGTGGTGTTAGCCTCCTTTTATCACCCTGGAAGGGGATGCTATGGCCCCTTTACACCAATTCAGCCTGCTTTGGTTTACCCAGCCCCCAACTCATCATCAGGGAAACCTTGGGTCTGGTCCATTAGGCAACATCGTCTCTCAGTTTGCATTAATAACACAATTCAGAATAAAGTTGTGCTGTATCTTGACGAGCTTCCCATTGGAAGGATAAATAGCAGAGGAATTAGGAGGTGTAACTGGGTGTCTTAGTCTCCACACCACCCCTTTCTTTACCCAGGGCCACCCAATGGGGAGGCAGGTGGTGGCAGAGCAAAGCATTTAACACAAGTTCTCGCTCCTAGACTGTGTCACTGAAGATCAGAGCTCACTCGGTGTCAGTGCTCCTGCTGGTCTTCTCTTGCTTCTCTCTTGACTTCTTTCCTCTAGCATTCCCGCCTCTCTTTCCTAATCACATTCCCAGCTGGAGGACAGGGCGATTCATTCCGAAGGGCGGAAGTGATGATCCGGTAGTTAGTTCAGGGCTAGAAGTCTGACCGCCTGTGTATCACAGGCCACCAACACCACTCAGCACCTGCACACGAAACCCAACAACCAAAATTAGTACTACAGCTCACAGGAGATGAGAGTGCTATATGCCAGGGAGAGAACAGGAGGGACCGAGGTGCACCAATGCCCTAGGCCTCCTCAAAGTCAGGGAAATGAATAAGGGAGATATACCCCGATAATCCTGGTGAATGACGCACACCCACATGCCGTGGTGGAAGCTGGAAACCCTCCAAGGTCACCGCTGATCCGACCTGGGGGAAAATTCCTTCCTGACCCCCCACAAAGTGATCTCTTAGACCCTGAGCATTGTGAGCAAGAACCAGCCAGCCAAGACCCTCGGAGAGAGAGAGAGAAAGAGAGAGAGAGAAAGCTCAGTGCCACCTGAGAGCACTGGCCTTCCCCGCCCAATGTCCTATCTCCGGCCACGGCCATCCCTGATGCTTCAGAGGAAGTAGACAAAAATATCAAACCGAACTGAAAACCCTCCCGGAAACATGGGTGGGGAAGGAATAATCCCTTCCTGACCCCTGCCAGTGGCCAGCTGGAACCCTGGAGCATGAAATCTAGGAACATAAGATGGAAACCAGAGGGCTGCTGAGCCCTGCCCCCTCCATCACAAGCAACTTTATCATAGAGTCACACTCATCAGTTTCTCCCTCTCTCTCAAAACTAATTAAGTTCTTTGCTCCCACAGTTCCAGATCCTCACCCCTCTGGGGATTAGAAACCTTCTTCTAATTTCCAGCCTGAATTTGTTTGTGGCTAGTTTATTCCCATTTGTGCTTGTGCCAGCATTGTCCTTCAGTTTAAATAGCTCTGCACTCTCCCTGGTGTTTACCTCACCTTCCCCCATGTATTTATGAAGGGCAGTCATATCCTCTCTCAGCCTTCTTTCTGCCTGGCTAAGCAAGTGGAGCCCTTCCAATCTCCTCTCATAGGACAGGTCCTCCATTCCCCTGACCATCCTCATCGCTCGTCTCGCCACCTGTTTCAGTTTCAGTTTCAGTTCATCTTTCTTGAACATGGGTGATCAGAATTGCACACAGTATTCCAGGCGAGGTCTTACCAGAGCCTTGTGCAATGGCCTTAATACGTCTCCGTCTCTGCTGGAAATGCCTCTCCTGATACATCCAGAATCACATTTGTCTTTTGCACAATCGTATCACATTGCTGGCTCATAGTCATCTTCTGATCAAGCCCCACACCCATGTCTCCATTCTCTGTCTCCTCGACGTGCTGAACCTCCCGCTTGTAGCAGCAATTCTTAATATTAGACCTTACTTTGTAATGTTTCTGTCACTAGCCTGGGACTCAGAAGATCTGGGTTCAATTACCTGCTCTGCTCTGCCACAGACTTCCTATGTGATCTTGGGAAAATCACTTAGTCTCTCTGTGCCTCAGTTCCTCATCTGTACAATGGGGATAAGAGTCCTGCCCTGCCGCGAGGACCTCAGATACTACAATAATGGGACTTATAAGTAAGGCTACGTTTCGGCAGAGATATTTTTATTGAAAGTCACAGACAGGACGCAGGAAATAAATCACGGAAATGTAGACAGGACCAGCGTTAGGGGGTGGCAATCAGGGTAATCAGGAGTCACTGTGAAGCTAAGTTACAGGTGACGGGGCTGAATTAGTGGAACTTTGAGGAAGTCACAGAGGGCTCACGAAAATCACAGAATCCGTGACTGATCTTAGCCTTAGTTACAAGGCTACGAGTCTGTCACAGATTCTGTGACTTTACTGGACCTCTGTGACTTCTTCAGCTTCAGCGCGCTGCAGCAGCTGTCAGCCCAGGAGCAGCGGCCTGGGGCCGGTAGTCAGCTCCCTGTGCCGGAATAGTGACCTGGGGCCAGCGTCCCAGCCCCTGGGGCTGGAGTAACAACCACCACCGGTGGAGCAGTGGCCTGGGGCCAGGTCAGCCCCCAGACCCAGTGGTTAGCTCCTGCTGCTGGAGCACTGGCCCAGGGTCTCAGTGGTCTTGGTGGTCAGTCCCCACTGTCAGAGCAGTGGCCTGATCAGCCCCCAGGACTGGCGAGCAGCAGCCCAGGGCCAGTGGTCAGCCCCTGAGCAGAGGCTTCCACTGCTGGGTTGCCCCCAGGGCTGACGATCAGCCCGTGCCACCAGAGCGATGGAGCAGGAGCCGGGGCTGGAGCAGTGTCCAGTGGGGGTCCCATGTTTAGTTCCCTCTCTCCCCCCTGGTGTCTTTAATAAAAGTCATGGCGAGATTGTGGGGTTCTGTGATTTTTTTTGTTTATTGCCGTGACTTTTACTAAAAATACCTGTCACCAAATCTTGGTTATAAGTATCTAGATCGAAGTGTTGTCCTGGAGTTAGAACAGGGGTCTGTGTTGTGAGCCCCAGCTCCTGTTCCCAGCTCTGTCACTCTGTGCTGCAGCTTTACTCAGCCGAAAACTTGCCTACTTCATGGGGATGTTGAGGCCTAATTAATGTTTGTACCGTGTATTGCGATCCTCAGCTGAAAGACCCTAGAGCCGTGTGAGGAGCTGTATTTATTGTTCTCTATCGGTTATGCTCTTTGTATAGATTCGTGCCTTTTGACTCCTGTACTCTGTTCTTTTTTTCACAGTAGCTTCTCTTGTCTGGCTTCTGGGAACTGAATCTCCCTCTAGGGCTATTGCAGCCTCGCTCCTGGGGGCAAGGCTACTGAAGGCTGGTTCTGCTCCAAGGTCTAGAGCTCTCTTGGCACATCCCCTCTCTGCAGGGATGCGGCTCAGCTGTTGGATGAGATCTGCAGCCTGACAGGGAACTGGAGTGCAAATGGGAGTCGATTAGCTCTTGGCTTTTTTTTTTCCCCCTTGAGGCAGAGATAAATTGCACAGCTCCCTGTTTGTCTGCGTTTGCTTCAGTCAGAAAAGGGCAGTAAGTGGTTGCCCTGGATCCTGTTGCCCGTTGCAGCGGTAATTTGGCCTGGTGTCTTGAAGCTACAAAAGAGGAAAAAAAAGCACAGCCGTGGCCTGCGGCCAAAGTCCACGTGGAGGTTTGGGGCCCGGAGCCTCTGCTCTCCCTGCAGGATGATCGAAATGAAGTGCCGCAGTGGAGGCTGCTGAGCCGATTCAGTGCAACAGAGACGCCGCCTTTCGCCGCGGGCTTCGGGAGCTGGTACCGTGAATACATTGCAATGAATAAATCCCTACTTCATACAGAAACTGCTCTTTTGTACCTTCGATACACCTAGGCTAGATCATCCATAGGCAGCTCCAGACTTGTGTCTCAAAGCTCTTTCCAAAACGGGGTACGTGCGTTATCCCCATTGTATGCACAGGTAAACTGAGGCAAAAGCGGGCGTCTTTTTTTGCCTGAGGTCACACATCAAGTTGCTGGGGAGAGAACCCCAGGTCTGCTGGCTCCCCGCCTTCTGTCCTAGCTGCTTGTGTATGCACTTGGGGGCGGGGTCTGGGTTTTCATCCCAACACGCAGACACCGCTGATTGGCTCCCAGTTCCTGCCGTCTCCCATGATGCAGGCACCGTTTCCAGTGAAGGACTCCAGCAGGGAAACTACTGTCACATGCATCAGCCCCATCTGCAGCCAGAGAGCTTCTCGGTCCACTGCCCTGTTTCCTGGCCTCACCGCCACAAGGAAGGAAGGGGCTGCCATGTCCAGTGCTGCTCCCTGGGAGTGGGGGAGTCAGGACCACTTCTCATGCTGCTCCTTCCCCTGTTTGCCGCTTCTGCCACTTCCTGGCTACCTGCCAACCCTGCCTCAGCACGTTGTTCCTTATTTCGTTGGGCCATCAGGTCACCAGGGCCTCCAGGGTGAATCATGTTTGGCCCTTCGAGTCCTGGGAGCCCTTTGAAATCATCTTCTGGGGCAGGTAGGCGTGTGTGTTGCAGAGACAAGGAGTAGCTGGAGGAGGAGATTTAGGCTTGCATCTGCCAGAACTGTATTGAATTCAATCCATTGCTGCTGGATGCAGCATCTTTTTACAGGAAGGGGAAATAACTCTGGCTGCGGTTTTTGTACTGGAGGCCCAGGAGATTATGATGTGGCCATAAACTGTCTCTCTAGCGCTCGTCAAGCCTGCAGTATGACAGATAGTCTCCTGTCCAGCTCTGTAGCGAAAATGCTGCCGAAGGCAACGGCTACCTTCCCTTGCTAACGCTGCCCTGAGCTCGCCTTCCATCTGAGGATCTCAAAGCACAGTGCACACGGCAATGAATGAAGTCTCCCAACCCGATGAGTGGTTATGCTCATTTAAGGCACGGGAGGGGGGTGGGGGGATGATTTACCTGAAGTCACACAGCGGGGTCGGTGGAAAGGCTAGGGATATAACTCAGGAGACTTGACACCCCTCCCCTGGTGCGCTACTCACTACTGGTGGACAAGGTTACTAGGAAAGCTCTGGGCTTTGTTTCCTTTGCAGGGTCTTTTAGGTAATGCTTGTGGACTTTAGCCAACGGTTCTTTCTTTGTGTCCTTTTCCAGCCCTAGGATAAAATCTGCATTCACCGCTCTGTAGAAAATGTCTTATGGTTCCATTGATGGGAGCGGATTCGGAAGCCGGAACCCCTTTGGGGGCCCATCGAGGCAAGGATATCAACCCCTAGGTAAAGTACTGATTGCGTGCTATAATTTACCCTACCTGACTAAGCTGGGAAGGCAGTTTTAATTGCTAATGTATAAGAAGGCTGATGTATTTCAGTAGCCAAATGCTACACCAGATGTTCGATCATTTTGTGTGGTGATTAGGCACAGGAAAGTCAAGTTAAAGATCTCCTCTAGCCCCTCTTCTCTGACTTCAGTACTGAGAGCTAGACACGAAATTTGAGTTCTTTTCCAAGTGGTCTACCAACATCTCATAAAATATCAAGACATGCCATGCAATAAGCCATAGGAATGTAGCATTGCCTGGGCAAATTATATTGTTGGTCCATCTAGACCAGTGGTTCTCAAAATTTTGTGCTGGTGATGCCTTTCATACAGCAAGCCTGTTAGTGCAACCCCCCTTATAAATTAAAAACACCTTTAAATATCTTGAACTCCATTATAAATGCTGGAGGCAAAAGCGGGGTTTGGGGTGGAGGCTGACCGTTCATTACCCACTATGTAATAACCTTGAGACCCCCAGTTTGAGAACCCCTGATCTAGACCTGGCAGTAGCTAGTACCTGATGCTTCAGAAGAAAACATACATCACCACCATGCACCGAGTTACTGTGCAGGCTATGTAGTGTGTGTAGGTATGTGATTGTTCCCTGACCAGCATGGTTCCCCCTCAAAGTACATGATTTAATCACCATTGTTCAATCTTTTAGGGCTACCTTGTGCAATCCTTATGTTGAGGATCAGTTTTGCAAGTAGTCCTACTGACTCCGGTGGGGCTGGCCACATGAGTAAGTACTGACCAACAAGAGTAAGGGCTTGTCTACATTGCTGGGTAACACCTGCTACTGGGGTGTGATTTCCAAAGCATACAAATGTGTTGCACATTAATTGACCCGTGTGAAGACCTTGCTGGTGCACTAAAGGTTCCTTGATGCACTTAAAATGAGAGATTAAAAGAGCTGAAGGCAGAAGGACCAGCAGATCATCTGTTTTGACCTCCTGTCTCTCCCAGGCCACCACTCTCACACTAAACCCAATAACTGAAATTAGACCAAAGTGTTACAGCCCACAGGAGACAAGACTGTTACGTGTCACAGACAGAGCTAGGAAGGATGGAGGTGCACCAGTAGTTGAGGCCCCCGCAGTGGCAGGACAACGATTAAGTGAGATAGTTCCAGATAATCCTGGTAAGAGATCCGCATGCAGAAGAAGGTGAAAAGCCCACAAGGTCACTGTCAGTCTGACCCAGAGGGACATTTATTTCCCTATCCCACATGCAGGAGACCCTGAGCATATGAGCAAGAACCAGCCAGCCAAGTGCCTGCGAGAGAGAGAATGCTCAGTGTCACCTCACAGCCTTGCGCCCCCCTCCCCGGTCCAGTGTCCCATCTCGCGCCAGCTGCAACCCTGATGCTTCAACGAAAGGGGACCAAAAACTCACCCAGAATACATTGCGGGAGAGGAGGGGAAAAATCCCTTCCTGACCCTTGCAGGTTGACCGTCTGAATCCTTGAAGCATGAGCTTTTAGTAACATAAGACATAAACAGGAAGTGATTCCCCGGGCTGTGTGCTGAGCTCTGTCTCCTATCATCACAAGCAGTCTTGTGATACAATGGCATGCGTGAATTTGGCCAGCTCTCTCTGATGAAGTTGTTTGGACTCCTATTGGGAAGTGGTTCCAGAACCTCTCCTCTCGGATAGATAGAAACCTTCTTCTGATTTCCAGCCTGAATTTAATCATGACAGTTTATACCCGTTTGTGCTTGTACAAGCATCGTCCTTCAGTTTAAATAGCTCTTCACTCTCCTCGGTGTTTACCCCCTTTTTGCTAACCTAAACAAGCCTAGCTTTTCCAGTCTCCTCTCATAAAATAGGCCCTCCATTCCTGATCATCCTAGTAGCACTTCTCATCACCTGTTCCACTTTGAATTCATCTTTCTTGGACATTAACATAAGGCTGTTCCAATTAAAGTGCAGCAGGTTACTGTGCTTTAGAAATCACATCACGGTAGCATGCGTTGCTAGGCTGTGTAGACAAGCCCTTAAGGATTGCACAGTTGGGCTCTTAATTTGCACTGGTACTGATGTTAACAGTGCTCTCAAACTTATTTAGCTCCAGCTACAATATTTAATTCAGTAATGTCTTGCAATAATGAGTTCCCCAGGAAATATTTTTTGATTCTATAGTTCCAGCTTTGTTAATATCTGTGATGTTGCGCACTCTATGCTTTTATGAAAATATGCTAATGAGTGTGAATATAATGTAACTGGAATATGCTTCATGCAAAAGGTCCCTTGTAAGGTATTACTACAAAGCTTATAATCTACGGATTGCGGTCATCCTCTTTGTACAAATGTATCACTCTTGTATCTGAAACTAGAAATATGAAATATAACTCTGAGGTTCTATTGTAATTATGCAAAGTGTGGCCTGTTAATGATGGTTTAGAATCTTGATGGCTTCCATCAACCAGGATAATTGGTTGTAAATGGCTCTGTTTACTTGCAAGCCTTCCTGTGAGTCAGGTGAGAAAGAATGAAGGCTTGGGGGGCTCACGGGACATGTGACCATGTCACCCGGTACTGGAATCCATCTTAAACCTGGTGCTTTTCCATTTAGAAGGAGGGGTGGGGATCCAGAAAGACAAAGGATTCCCGCCTTGGGCCAAAGCCATAAAAGGGGGTGGAACAGAACAAAGGGGGCTGCAGTCATGAAAAACCCCTAGTTACCACCTGAGCTGGCGCTAACAAGAACTGTACCAGGGAAAGGATTTGGTCCAGTCTAGGAAAGAGTCCAGTCTCTGAAAGAAGCTTATTGGAATATCTCTGAGGGTGAGCTTTACTTGCATTCACTTTCCTGCTGTATTAGGCCTAAGCTTGTGTGTTTTTGTTTTATTTTGCTTGGTAACTTTCTTTGTTCTGTCTAGAATCAGAGAGGTAGCCGTGTTAGTCTGGAACTGCAGAAGTGACAAAGAGTCCTGTGGCGCCTTAAAGACTAACTAATAAGCTTTTGTGGGGTAATACCCATGTCTGTTATACTTGGAACCACGTCAATCCTACTTTTTATATTTAATAAAATCACTTTTGCTTATTAATGAATCCAGAGTAAGTAAGTAATTCTTGGGGGAGCAAACCGCTGTGCATCTCTCTGTATCAGTGTTATAGAGGGCAGACAATTTATGAGTTTACCCTGTATAAGCTTTATACAGAGTAAAATGGACTCATTTGGGGTTTGGATCCCTTTGGGAGCTGGGTATCTGAGTGCTGGAGACAGGAGCACTTCTTAAGCTGTTTTCAGTTAAGTCTGCAGCTTTGGGGGGACGTGGTTCAGACCTGGGTCTGTGTTTGCAGCAGGCTGGCGTGTCTGGCTCAAGACAGGGTGCTGGAGTCCCAAGCTGGCAGGGAAAGCGGACTCAGAGGTAGTCTCAGCACATCAGGTGGCAGTCCTAAGGGGGTCTCTGTGACTGAACCTGTCACAATATCATTGGATGTCTGCCTTGTTCTAATATAATAAGATGTGCGGGGGGCTGCTCCGTTTTCACTGTGTCCTCAGTCTTGGGGCATGATCTACATGAATTACTGTGTTGTATGTTATGATGCTTGCATTTGCATGTTGCATGGCAGCTCATTCAGTTGGGTTTCATTCATGTATCAGTCAATGAACTACTGCATATAACATGACTAGCACAGGTGAGAATTTAGTGTACGGCATTGTTTACCGTCTAAAGTCAGCTGGGGTCTTTTGCTTGCAGTGTTTTTTGAGGCATTGGTGGGGACTGGAGATAGAGCATTTCACGGGCAGACATAGGATTCCGTTCCTGTCTTCGAGGTGTATTTACAATTGGAGTGATTGCAATGATGTGCAGAGGGAAGCTGGGCATGATGTGTCCACCGTGGGTAGTTTAACTCGCGGGGATGCTGCATTTAATCTGTGCAGCGTGCTATTACATTACAGCAATGAGGACAGAGAGTCACTCGGTAAATACCCGCAAACTAGAAAGAACATTTAGCAAACAGCTGCACTTTTTTTATGTAACCAAAGCTCAGAAATCGTCTCCCTGTCCTCCCACCCTCTTCTTTCCCAAGGGGCTTTGAGAAGGGTAAAGGAAAAAGGGGCAAAGCATCCAGATGTCAACCTGTATGTAAATGGTCTCTAACGCACAGTGCGAGGCTGCACTTTATAAAAGCAAACTAATAATACGACTGTCATAACACAAAGGGCAGCTAATGATTGCGACCTCATGCTTTAGCTTTTTGAAAGAGTTTACTCTCCTGTCTGCCCTTCTCTGAGGCCGACAGTTATGGGATACGTGGCTCCCTATAGGGTATTATGGGGGAAAGGGGCTGACAGACTTTTCTGCTCGGATACCATGGTAATGAGTGAGCTATGGAAACCTGGAGAGAGCAGTGGGCTGGAGCATGGGTGTCTACAGCATTACTAATGGCAAGGCTGGTTTCTCTCCACTCACCACGAGGGGGAGACAATTCTTTGGTGAGTTCCCATGTGTGCAGAATGGGATATCTTCATGGATACTCCACCTGGTGGTCCTAGAGCAACATGGAGAGGCTGTGATGCAAGGAAAGAGCCACACCTCCAGAGGAGCTCCTATAGGCTTGGCAAAGAGGAGGGAGGAGGGCCCAGCCTATCTCAAGCCCATCCTAATCTCAATGCACACGCCCCCTGTGTAATTTTGCTGTCATTGTGCATCTTTGGCTCCATTGGAGGGCTGAAGGTTCCATTTTAGCAGGATACCAAACTACTTGTTTGTACATTGTTATACAGTGAGTGGAAACACTCAGATGTTCCAGGAAGGGGGCTCAACAGTGGACCTAGATAGATGCTTTTTGGAGTTTTAAAGTCTACATATTTTATTCTAGGGATGACATCAGTTTAAAAACCATCCATTTTAAACCAGTGAATTATCTTCCCTCTGTCACTAATTATATACAGGCAATCAAAGCAGAAGGAGTTTTATAAACCCCATTTGCTTGTCACAGTTGTTACCGATTGATTTAGTGGGAAATTCATCCCTGTGCAGAGGGCCAGTAAGAAATCTACACAGGGAAAGACTTTGTGCTAGAACTTTGCAAATGGGCTGCAAATGTTCCAGGGGAAATGTTTCCTTGTGTCCAGTCAGGTGTTCCCATGAGAAGGGAAATAAAAAGCGGAAATGTTTCTGTTGGGTTTTGGTTTTCTTGTGAGTTTTGGCTTCTTTTTAAACAGAATTTGAAGTACTGAGCCAAATTCATGTTGTTGGTTTTAAGCAACTGCTTCCGGAAGGATTAACTCTCTGGAAGTGAAGCAGAATGGGGTATTCTGGGAAGCCAAATAACAGTGACAGTGGAAGCCCAGAACACAGGGCTAGGTTAGTGTCGGGTCTTTGTAAGCCGTTATTTGGCCAGGAAAGCTTTGACACTGAGTCCATCCCTCCTGCCGTTCTCAGGCTGTGTTCATGTACCGATTAAAGAAGATGGCAGGTTTATTTTTCAAGCAAGTCAAGTGAATCTTTGAGTTGCTTAGTAGTGAGTGTATTTGGCTGGCTTTTGAAAACCAAGGGATTGCCTGTCTCTCTGGCTTGTTGATTCCTTCTTCTCTCCTGGGCCCTGTAGCTTGTTCAGTGCTACGTAGGTGCTTTCTAAAATTAAAGAATGGGCGCAGGAAGAGACTTGTTCTCAGTTGTTAAGCACAAACCTCTGAGCCAGGAGCTCTGGGTTTTGTTGCTGCCCTTGTTTCCTCATCTGTATAAGTGGACATCATTAGCCTAGCTTATAGAGACGTTTACTTGGTTTGGTTATGTCTGTGGAGCAGTTTGCCCTCTTACCTTGCCTTCCATGTGAGCATTCCAAATGACTATTCTTTGTACTACAATAACTATTAATAATTACTTTGCGACTCTCCTTGTTTTTGGCTGTCCAAGGGAGTGTGTTTGGGGGAGGGGAGGGCAGGAAGGGGTATAAATAGAAGCTAGTAAGATGAAACTGGGGGCCCTGTTGCTCGAGGACATCTGGATGAGGACTGGCTGGAGCACTAGAAGTTGCAGCAGGGAGAAGTTGTGTACTAGCTGTGGAGCGATTGGATTGGCCTGGAGAACCCTTTTCTCTTTTTTGCATCTCATCTCTGTGCTTCAGTGTCATTTGAGCCTCTGCCTTGTTCCTTGTCCTTTAATCCTGACAGAGTGAGTGGCTGTCTTTCGTTGTAGGATTTCCAAATATTGTCGTTAATTAAATGTCAAGGGAGTCTGGTTTGGATTGGAAACCTGTATTCTGCCTCAACTCTCCCTTGAGATAGATTACCGAGTTAATGAGAAGACTTTCTCAGTGTAGAAACCCCATGGTGAGGTCAGAATAAAGAGGTACGGCCTCCTTTCATCTCCGACGTGTCTGTCTGTCGGGTGAATATAATCCTTGATGGATAGATGTGTGTTCTTGAAAACAATGTTCTTTATTCTATATTTAACAAATCAGTGCTACCACTCCCTTATTCAGGAACAACCCTACAATAACAAACCAAGGTGTGCAGCCTGGTAATTGTTAGGAGGCTTTTCCTTTATCCGCTCCCCTGAATTTTGTCCTGGACACAGAAAGCAGAAGTCTGGAAATTCGAAGTGCAGGCAATGCAAAGTTTAGTGGGATTAGTTTTAAGCAAGCCTATCCATTGCTCTGATGCCGCTGAGCCTTGTTTCCCAGTGTCCTGTCCTCCCCCCTCCTTAGCAGGCATAAATATACCGGTAGCACATGCCTTTGGTCCCACCTCTTAAAATTTATGATCGTGTTTTGTTTTGGAGGGTCTGAGTCTGGATTCTTCATCTCACCTCTTTTGTATTCCATTGGGGGGGGAGGGGGTTAAGGACTGAGGTTGTATTTCGGTCAGTGACAGGCATTTCTTTGGCCTTAGTATTTCTTACACCTCCCCCTCCCAATCCCCCTGCCCCTCCAGATTGTTCCTTGACCTTGCCTTGAGATAGGAGTTGAGGCAATCTTCAAGTGTACGTTTGTATATGATACTCCCACCATACCCAGTGACACTTGAGATGTTCTTATCTGTTCCCCTTATACTAACAAACCCATCTGGCTAGGCAGAAGTAACCCACAATGTCTTTGTTCTTTGTACATATTAGTAAGAATATTAAAGTATCAAAAAACAAGTGGGCAAACAAGACCCAAAATTTTATCTCAGGCAAAGATACAGGCCTGAATCCTACATTATTACTAACACTTCTAACAGTAGTGATGTTCAGACAAGAAAACAGAACCCTGAATGGTGAGACCCTGTTTGTATGAGCTCAACCATGCAATAACAAGCCAGTGTGGTGCAGTGGTCTTGAGTACCACTAACATAACAAACTAATATACCTGGTGTGATAATCATGTACGAACGAGCTATTGTGCCCAGTCCAGAGGTGTGGATGATCAGACCCTATAACAGGATAGTATGTATGAGCATGAGGGAACAAGAGCATTCAGGAAGAAATGTTTATCTTCCAAGAGTTGATTTTGGAGATCAATGAAAGGGGCAAACAGGAAAAAAAAAAACACCCTTAAAAAAAGTGTTGAAGATATTTTGAAAAGGTCCTTTGCCCAGTTGTATTTCCAGTGCATCTTGGCTCCATTTCCTCTGTGCTAGATCTTTGTGAACTCACCTAGCAAGAGAAGATAAATTATTTGGAAGTGAGGGAAAAGCCTTCCTGAGCGGATGTGATGACGAATGGAATGCTAATTATTAGAATGTTGCTGCTCATGGAAGAAGTCTGATAGCAGGGTCTTGGATTGCACAGGCTTTGCCCTGTTTTAGCCAATCTATTTAGAAAGATTTGTGGATGCCTTTTGTTATAATTTTGGAATGGATCTCGGACCCAAATTTATGGAAGTTTTGGGGCCCAAAAATATCTTTGTTGGAGAAAAAAGCAAAATAAAAATGTTCAGATTATTCAGAGCATTTTTCATTTGTAACATATAGCACCTTTTATCTAGAAGGAATCCGGCATGCTTTACAAAGTGTGTTTTCTCTCTCTCTCTCTCTCTCTCTCTCTCTCTCTCTCTCTCTCTCGCTCTTACTGAAATGTAGCCACGTCTGGGGTGGAGGATGGCAACAAACTGAGGTAGAGCATGCAGAGTAATAAGGACATATCTTTGGCTAATACGCTGGGACATATTCCTGTTCTCTTATAAACTGCCACCTGGTGCCCACACAGAACAGGCAGGGTCCTTATTTCTAAGGTCTCATCCCAAAGACTCGGATGAGTAGAGGGACAAAGGAGCCTTTTGGATTAGTGGTTAATTCTCAGGAATTGAATGCCGTGTCACAAAGCAGACAGGTAATGGCCTGTCACCTCTATAGTTCTAGTGCAGCCATGCCTGGAGTTTATGTTCACTTCTTGGCACCTGTGTTACTGCAAAGTTCAGAGAAAAGTAGTAAATAAACTTTAGTGAGATGGAAAATTAGCTTCTCTTTCCTTTCAAGTGCTCACCTGCAGATAGTGTAAAATCCGAATTCCAGAGGTGGCTTTACCCATTTATTATTATTTATTATTATCCAACTGCCTAGGAGTTCTAGTCACAGACCAGGATCCTGTTGGCCTAGGTGCTGTACAAACACTGAACAAAGAGAGATCCCTCCCGCAAAGAGTTTACAATCCAAGTAGAAGACGACACAATGGGTGCATATAGACCAGGGATAGGCAACCTATGGCACGCGTGCCAAAGGTGGCATACGAGCTGATTTTCAGTGGCACTCCCACTGCCCAGATCCTGGCCATTGATGGTGGTGGCAATGGTGGGACTCTGCATTTTAATGTAATTTTACATGAAACTTCTTAAACATTTTAAAAACCTTATTTACTTTACATTTACCTTATTTACTTTTCACGCACTGCCACAGGCTACTGGCAAGAACCTTGGCTATTATTTAATTTTGTCTGTCAGATCTGTCAAATAAGAATAATACTTACTTGACACTGTAAAGTAACAGGAGATCCGTGGATAGACGGACCTGTGCAAGGCTGGTAAGACTTGTACTGATAAAATGATAGATTTTGTAAGCCTGAAAAAAGAGTGACAGAAACAGAATAAGAACAATGGACTTTAACAAATTCGGAGAACTGGTCGATAAGGTCCCATAGGAAGAAAATCTAAGGGGTAAAGAGGTTTAGGAGAGTTGGCAGTTTCTCAAGGAGACAGTATTAAAGTACAACTGCAAAATATGCTGATGCAAAGGAAAGACAGGAAGAATAGTGATAGGCCAATATGACTCCAACTGGAGCTCTTTAATGATCTGAAAAAGGAATTCTACAAAAAGTGGGAACATGGACTAATTGCTGATGAGTACAAAAGAATTGCGTGGACATGTAGGGACTAAATCAGAAAGGCCAAGGTACAATGAGTTACACTTAGCAAGGGGCATAAAAGGCAATAAGAAGAGGTTCTTCAAATACATTTGGAGCAAGATGAAGGAAAATGAAGCTCTTCTGCTTAGTAGGGAAAGAGAGCGAGTAACTGATGACATCAAGAAAGCTGAGGGGGAAGCCAAAATAGGGAAAGAACAGGTTAAAGAATAGGTAAGTTGGATATATTCAAATCGGCAGGGCTTGATAAAATTTATCCTTGGGTATTTAAGGAACTAGTTGAAGCAATCTTGAAACAGTTAATAATTATTTTTGAGAACTCATGGAGGACGGTTGGGCTCCCATATGATTGGAGAAGGACAAACATAATTCCTATTTTAAAAAGGGGAATGAAGGGGAAAGTATAAAACAGTCATCTTAACGTCAATACCTGGAAAGATACTAAAACAAATTATTAAACAATTATTGCCCCTAGACAATAATAGGCAATACGTAATAGCTAGCATGGATTTGCCAAGAACAGATTATGCCAAACCCAGCCTAATTTCCTCCTTTGACAGGGTTACTGACCTAATGGATACGGAGAAAGCAATAGACATGACATATCTTTATTTTTAGAAAGGCTTTTGATCCAGTCCTATATGACATTCTCATAAACAAACTAAGCAAATGTGGTCTAGATGAAATTATTATAAGGTGGGTGAACTGCTGGTTGAAAGTCTGTACTCAAAGAGTAGTTATCAGTGGTTCTCTTTCAACTGGGATATCCATTGGGTCCAACAGGGATCAGTCCTGGGTCTGGTACTTTTCAGTATTTTTATTCATGACTTGGATAATGGAGTGGAGAGTGTGTTTACCAAATTTGCTGCTGTCACTAAGCTGGGAGGTGTTGCAAGCACTTTGGAAAACAGGATTAGAATTCAGAATGACTTTTTCAAATTGGAGGATTAGTTTGGAATGAACCAGATAAAATTCAATAAAGACAAGTGCAGACTACTTCACTTAGGAAGAAAAAGTCAAATGGAGAATTACAAAATGGAGAATAACACGCTAGGTGGTAGTATTACTGAAATAGGATCTGAGGGTTATAGTGGATCACAAATTGAAGATGAGTCAACAGAGTGATGTACTTGTGAAAAAGGCTAATATCGTTCTAGGATATATTAACAGGAGTGCCAGATATGAGACACAGGAAGTGATTGTCCCACTCTACTTGGCATTGGTGAGGCCTCAGCTGGAGTACAGTGTCCAATTCTAGGTGTTGAACTTTAAGATAGATGTGGATAGACTGAAGAGTCCACTGGAGTGCAACCAAAAGATAAAAAAGGTTTATAAAACCTCACCACTGAGGAAAGATTAAAAAAACGGAGCATGTTTAATTTTGAGACACGTAGACTGAGGGGGGACACGATAACAGTCTTCAAATATGTTAAGGGCGGTTAGAAGAGGATGTCAAGAATCAGAGAGGTAGCCGTGTTAGTCTGGAATAGCAGAGGTAACAAAGTCCTGTGGCACCTTAAAGACTAACTATAAAGTTTAGAAGCATACGCTTTCGTGGGCTAATACCCACTGCTTGCATCCGACGAAGTGGGTATTAGCCCACGAAAGCGTATGCTTCTAAACTTTATAGTTCGTCTTTAAGGTGCCACAGGACTTTGTTACCTCTAGAAGAGGATGATAATCAATTGTTCTTCATGTCTGCTGAAGGTAGGACAAGAAATAATGGGCTTAATTTGCAGCAAGGGAGATTTAGGTTAGAATTTAGGGAAAACTTTCTAATTTAAGGGTGGTTAAACTCTGGAATAGGATTCCAAGGGAGGCTGTGGAGTCCCTGTCATTGGAGGTTTTTAAGAACACCTGTCAGGGATGGTCAAAGTTTATTTGGTCCTGCCTCAGAGCAGCGGCTAGACTCGATGGCCTCTCATGATCCCTTCCTGCCTGACATTTCTTGATTCTGTATTTCTATTTAAGTATTATTATTACTACAGCATATTATTTCATTGAGAGCCTATGCAGCTATTGCATGGACAGCGTATACATTCCTTGGGCCAGATATCTCTTCCCAGTTCCGTTGATTTGCAGTGTGAACTGCGTAACTGACGGCAGAATTTGGTCCTGACATAATAGCAAGAGTACACAAGCCGCTTGCCACCTGACACACCTCATTGGGTCTGCAGGTGCTTTGGATTTGTCACCGCAGCAGTAGGGAAATAAAACATGGTGAAAAGTGGCTGCTTTAGGGCTGTTTTCAGTTAATTGAATAATTTGCTTGTGGGGTTTTTTCATTTCAGTACCATTAAATGCACCACCCCATGCTGCTGAATAATTACTGGTAAAATTCCCATTGACAAAGGTAAGCTGTTGATGAAGTTAGTGGCCGCACGGGTGCCAGGTTCCCCCTGTCCCGGGAGCGGGTTTTTCTATTTATTCCGACACTTGGTTTGTAACTGCCAAATTTAACACCTCAGAAATTCATCAAACCTACGCACAAGATTGCCTTAGACTCATAGACTTTTAAGGTCAGAAGGAACCATTATGATCATCTAGTCTGACCTCCTGCACAACGCAGGCCACAGAATCTCACCCACCCACTCCTGCAATAAACCTCTCACCTATGTCTGAGCTATTGAAGTCCTCCAATCGCGGTTTAAAGACTTCAAGGTGCAGAGAATCCTCCAGCAAGTGACCCGTGTTGCAAGATTGCCCGAAGCATCAACCCTGTGGACAAAGTTACCCAGCCTTGGCATGCTATGCTGAGGAATGGGGAGATAAGCAAACTCCTCCTGCCTCTTTTCTCTGCCACTGGTTCCTTTTCACATCCCTCCATTCCCACTTCGCTCCTTTTATCATGATTTTGGAATCTGGCCACTCATTCCTGGAGGTAAAAAAAATGCCTTGGGATTTACCTGGATCCTAGGGATTGTGAAGTATTTAGAGCCACGTATTCCCCATCCATGTAAAATCACACAACGGGGGAAGATTTGTAGCAGTCTGCAGTGTCAGAGTGAGATGTGTTACGCGGCATTGTCCTTTTGACACCGAGGGAATGGGGAGAGCGGTGCCGGGGCAAAGGACAGGCCTGCAAATACCAAGTAGGGTGGAGTTCTGCAAGAGCCCCCTGCTAAAAGCCAGGAGACCACAGGCCATGTGCGCAGAATAGCAGGGCCTCGGTGTTCTGGTTTCATGGCCACGTGGTCATTACGTCTCTTCTGCTGGTCCCGAGACTACTCTGATGGTGTTTGCAAGGCATGGAGAAGATAATGCTGGCTTTGGCCCTGACCTAGCAAATGCTTAAGCACTTGCTTAACTTAAGTGCATGAATAGTCCCGTTGAGGTCAACTAAAATTAAGCATGTGGTTAGCCGAATCGGGGCTTCATGCATCTCCCAGAGTGGCTTTCACTTATTAAAATGCTTTATTAGAGGAACAGCTTTCTACATCCTTGAGCTGCACTGACCCCTGCATTATCTGAGTGCCTTGAACGCCCCTGACCACTGCTCCTTGTTCACCATTTGTATTAATGTAGCACCGATAAGCCCTAGTCATGGGTCAGGACCCCAGTGTGCCAGGAGCTGTACAAACATTGAATAAAAAGTTGGTCCCTTCCCAGAAAGCCTACAGTCTAAGTAACTTCTCTTCTGCCTTACTACACTCCCTTGTAATGTCTTCTCTGTGCATGTGGTTATGGAGAGCAGCGGTTCTCAAACTGTGGGTCGGGGCCCCCAAATGGGTCGCAGCCCCGTTTCAGTGGGGTCGCCAGGGCTGTTGTTAAACTTGCTGGGGCCTGGGGCTGAACCAAAGTCCAAGCCCCACCGCCAGGGTTGAAGCCTTCAAGCTTCGCCCCCCGGGTGGGCTGTGGGGAGGGCTCAGGCTTTGGTCCCCATTCTAGAGCCTTTTAATATTTTTTGTTGTCAGAAGGGGTCGTGATGCAATGAAGTTTAAGAAAGCCTGATGTAGAGGGACTGCTGTTACAAGTATAGACGTATGAGATAATAGTGCATTCACCCTCTTTCCGAGGCCCTTTTGTAATGCCTCCTGCATGTACATTGCCCCTGGAATTCAGCATGCCGTAGGATGTAAGGCAGGGATCTCAAGCTCAAATGACCACAAGGGCCGCAAGAGGACTAGTTCATTGGCCCGAGGGCCACATCACTGACACGCCCCCCTCGCTGCCCTCGGCCCCGCCCCTATCCCACCCCTTCCATGAGGTCCCACCTCAGCCCTGCCTCCTCCCCTGAGCGCGCAGCTCCCCGCTCCTTCCCCTGACAAATAAAGCACTGAATTTTATCTTTTACCTCTGTGAAAAAATATAAATTCTCCCATTTGTCTTGGAAAACTCTCTTTTCTTCCATGAATGTTCTTTTTTTTTTTTTGATGAAGTCATTTCCAAGCAGTTTTCATAAAATATATTCACTTAATAATGCACCTCACTCAAAGGACCAAACCCACTTTACAGCTTACCCACTTTACAGATGCAAAAAAAGCCTTTTTACAAATATATATTCATCAAAAGAGGTGCTGTGTGGTAGGTTACTCCCTGGTGTTTAATCCTGTTAATAATGTTACAGAACATTGGTACTTAGATTTGTTTTTTCCTCTGAAGTGCTCCACCTCTGTGCCTCCCCCTCCCCAGAGGCTCTGCTCTCTCTCTGCCTCTTCCTGCCCTGCTCCAACCCCTCTCCTGAGGTCCCGCCTGCCTGCCATTCCCTGCTCTCCACCCTCCCCCAGGCTCCTCCCTCAGCCCTTTGGCGGCTGTTTGGCGGCTGCTGTGAAACAGCTGATTGGTGGCAGCTGCTGAGCAGTTGTGGGTAATGAATGTTGAGTACCCACTAATTTTTTTTCCGTGGGGGGTTTCAGCCCCCAAGCACCCATGGAGTTGGCACCCATTGTGGCAGGGTGGGCTTGACCCAGCCTGCCGCCCCTTTAAGAGGGAGAAAAGCCCTCTGCAAACCTCCGGTGCAGAAAGCCTAATCAGCCACCTGGGCTGCAGGGCAATCAATCTGGATGGGTCGCACCTGGCAGCCTCCTCAGGGGGATATAAGGCTGCCAGAAAGGAAGCCCAGTGTGGTGGTGGTTTGAGCTATTCAGAGCTGTAAGCTGTTTAGAGCTGTATGTTTAGAGCTATTCAGAGCTGTATGTTTAGAGCTGTAGAGCTGAACTATAAAGAGTTGTATGCTGAGCTGTAGAGCTGAACTATATAGAGTTGTAAGCTGTAGAGCTGAACTGTATAGAGCTGTATATATTGGTGGTGGGTCCTGCACTGTGAATTAAAGAGCACTGTTTGGAGCAAAAGAAGGGTTTCCTGCCTGTTCCTGAGAGGGGTGAGAAGGCGGTCTATCACATCATGTTGCAATATATTCTACTGCAACTAGACTAGGGAAACAAAGTTGTAGAAGAGATTTCTACTATTATTTGACTGTGATCTTACCAGTGACCTAATGAATAATGTGGCAAATTACTGGCACTATTATGGTGGGTCCCACACTTTCCCTTCTTGTGAGGGGTTCAGGGCACCATTTCCTTCCCCTGAACAGGGTATTAACTGCCCCACTAGTATCCTAGGGGAGGGGAGTGGAGAGGGAGGGACCCGGGCCTGCCCTCTACTCCTGGGCTACTTCCCTCTCTTCAGCTTGTGGGGGCTTCCTGCCCTCTCTCTACACAAGCCAGGGTCTCATTACCTAGAGTCTGGGTCTTCTTGGTTCCTAACTGCTCACTGCTCCAACTCCAACTCCTCCTCCTCCTCCAAACTGCTCCAACTCCACCAAACTCCTCTCTGCTCCAACTCCTTTCCTCCTCCCCTGTCTGCCTGAAGCAGGGGGTTTTATTAGGTTCTTAACAGGGCCTTAATTGATTGCAGGTGTTCCAATCAACCTGCCGCCAGCTTCCCTAGTCCACAGGGAGCCACACCTCAATTAGCTCTGAGCTTACATATCTCTCCTCAAGCACTCTACTGCAGCTCCCTGACCCTCCTCTATCACAATAAATAAAACCTAAACATAGAAGATACTGTATATTGGGGAAAAAAAACCCATAATGAACAACTTGTTTGTAACAGAAAAACATTGCTAATAGATCTAACTTTGATACTATGGTGGTCTAATTCCCATGCTGAAAACTTCTGCCCTTCCTTCTAGCCGTTATAACTTTGTAAGTGTTTCTCCTAATCTATGTTTCAGTGATGCTAACTGGTGAATATATTTACATAAGTAACTAGTGAATAATTTTTTTCTTAAAAAAAAACCCAGTGGAGTAAACAGATGTGTTAATGAGCCATATCAGTGCTGTAGAAATAGCATATCTCATTAAAGAGCCTCTGGGGTAACTCTGTTAGTAACATTTCTTCCTCCCCCTCCCAACCCTGGTGTTCAGCACTGCTCTCCTGATCTCCCTCACCAAAAGAAGTTTGTTAAAAATCATTCCCCATCCCCATCCATGTAAAATCACACAACGGGGGAAGATTTGCAGCAGTCTGCAGTATCGGAGTGAGATATGTTACATGGCATTGTCCTTTTGACACCGAGGAAGTAGGGAGAGTGGTGCAAGGGGCAAAGAACAGGCCTGCCAGGTAGGGTGGAGTCTACGTGAGACCCCCGCTAGAAGCCAGGGGACCACAGGCCGTGTGCGCAGAATAGCAGTGCCTTCTATTGTTTAAAAACAAAATCAGTGTTACTGGCATCTTCCTAGGCACTATACAGCTGGAAATACCAGCTGCTGCTATAGGGAGATTTTGAATTGAACTATTTAAACATCTCAAAATAGCATGTCTTCTGTAACCCACTCTATCATAGTTCATACCCAAGTTGTAAGAAGAGGATCCTCTCCTCACTCTATGATCTTTACATTTGTGGGAATCTGCGCCTTCCCATGGACAAAACAAAGTGTGATAAACACGTTTCCCCGGTGGTCCCATCAGTCCTTGTGTCATTGCATCAGCCCCATGTCTGGATCAGAGTTAGTCCTGTTCTCATGCTATGCACCTAGAAAAAGTTCTAAGGTGGGTTTACTTCTCTGTAGGGACAGGCAAGCTCCTTGATTTTGGAGTTCTTCCTGAAATCCATCCATCCAGAGTGGAGTTTGTTTAGGGATGTTCTAGGGCCTGTGTTATACAGGAGGTCAGACTAGATGGTTACAGTCGACAAGCGTGGGATCTATGAATCCTCACAATTACTTCTTTTGAGTGGCCCAAACATCTGTGTGCATTTGAAGGGTGTAAACACTGAAGAGTCAGGTGGGTATTTTGAGTGACATGGGGGTAAGTTGGAATAAGAAAACTGAGCAAAGGGAAATAAGTTTAGCGTGAATATTGGGAAATATTTTATTCTGGTGACATATATTAGACTGAGGAAAGGAAATGTTAGAAGTGCCATCACTGGAGCCATTTAACAGTCCGTTACCTGAAGCGCACCAGGGAATATATTGCAGAAAGCCACTTACCCTCACTGGGGATAATCTAAATGACCTAAATAAGTCTCTTTCATCTCTAATTTCTTTGAGTCTATGAATCAACTTCCCTTAAGGTACAGTATCTTTAATGTGTTGACTCATCAGCTCTCAACTGGGTAATCACAGTCTGTATGTAGTTAAGTGCTGCTTTTGTTCCTTGAGTTGAAATATCTGTGTTTCAGCCATTGTATCAGAGAAGTCTCCATGGCCAGTTTTAGATGGTAGATGATAGAATGGAGTGAACATTGCTTTTTTGTTTGTTACATCAGTTATAATCAAGATTTCTGCCTGCAGCTTTTTGATGGGGGTGGGTGAACACATAGCCCTGGTCTACACTGAGGGAGTGCGGGGGAGATCAACCTAAAATACGCAACTTCAGCTATGGGAATAGTATAGCTGAAGTCAACGTATTTAGGTCGACTTACCGCAGCATCTTCATGGTGCTGAATCAATTGCTGCCACTCCCCCATCAACTCCGCCTGCACTTCTCGTGGCGGTGGAGTACCGGAGTCAACAGGAGAGCGCTCGGGGATCGATTTATTGTGCCTAAACTAGATAAATTGACTCCTGAAAGATTGATCGCTACCCACTGATCTGGTGGGTAGTATAGACCTGTCCATAGAGTGTGGGTCCTGGGCACAAAGTTTAGCAGGTACGAACTACACCATAAGATCTGCATTGAATCATAATATTGACTCTCAGTGCTGCAGTGGCTAGTCCCACGGAGCTGAGTTTTGAGTCTGCTTTAGTCAGGTTGTGTTCATACCTGAATTACAGGGAAATGAAGGGAGTTGTGTGCGTAACTCTCGGTTGCAATACCATTAGCCCACAGAAATGTCACACTTAGCAGTTCAGCCCAATGCTGATGGATGGATGACTCACCAGAATGGTACTGTCACACTGTGCATCTACCCTGTGATACTCCCACTGGAAAGGTTCCTTTTAATCATGCTTTTAACGGGTCCCCTGCATTTACTCAGAGATCAAGAGTATACATTCGCAGCATCTTGTCAGACCTGGCATGGGGTTAGAACAGACACAGAGTACTGCTAATGTGTGAAGCACATTGTATGAAACAAAGCACAAACATCTACTGCCAGTCAGCAAAACTTCCTCAGGGTAATACTCTACAACTCATACTTGAGTGAGTTTAATTAACCCATTCCAGAATCATGCCCTCAATTCCCATTAATACCTGAGATACATGCTCCCGCATGCACCTCTGACCATCCATGTGGCTGGAATTTTCCTCCTTTATTTTTTACATAGCATGTAAAAATTCAAGCGCATTCAGGCGATATCCGACTGTGTTAGCTACTGCACCTGAAACAAAGTACACATCCATAGATTCCAAGGCCAGAAGGCACCATGGTGGTTATCTTGTCCAGTGGTTCTCAGCCTCTTTGGGCTCAGGACCCATATATCAATGGTTATGGCCTGCTGTGACCCAGTGAATAGTCTGGAGATGGAAGCCCTGGGGTGGTTTTGGGTTCTGTCCTCCCCCTCTCCCCCCGCCTCTGTGGGGTTGGTTCTTCCCAGCACACTCATCCCACAATGGCAAGCTCCAGTGCTGTGGGGCTGACTGGGGTTGACTCTCCACTCGAGATGGTGCAACCTCTCGGGTTTGGCCCCGCCCCCTGATTGGACCAAATTCGTGTGACTGGAGCTGTGACCTGGCCCATGGGATTGCAGTGCCACTCACTCAACTTTGGCCTAGCCGGACTCCTCGTCATGATGGCTGGTCCCAACCTGAGTGGTGCTGGGACCCCAGAGGCTGCAATGCCTGGAGCAGGAAGGTGAGCTGAGCCACAGGACTCTTTGAAACATTTTGGAGACTCAGTGTTGGGTCCTGACCCAGGGGTTGAGTAACCCTGGTTTAGTCTGAACTTCTGCATAACACAAGGCCATGGAATGTCCCCAAAATAATCCCCAGAGCAACACGTTTAGAAAAAACATCCAATCTGGATTTGAAAATGGTCTGTGATGGAGAATCCAAGACTATCCTTCCTAAATTGTTCCAGTGGTTAATTACCCTCATTGTCAAAAATGTGTGCCTCACTTCCCGGTCTGAATTTGTCTAGCTTCAACTTCCAGCCATTGGATTGTGTTAGAGCTTACTTTGCTAGAGTGAAGAGTCCATTATTAAGTATTTGTTACCCATGTAGATACTTAGACTGTAATCTTCGCTTTGTTTAGCTGAATAGATTGAAGTCTTTGAGTCTCTCACAAATAACATGTGTTTTCTAATCCTTTAATTAATCTTATGGTGCTTCTTTGACCTCTCGCCACTATACTTCAGTATCGTCAATATGCTTGTCAATATCCTTCTTGAATTGTGTACACCAGAACTGGACACAGGTTTCCAGTGGTCGTTGCACCAGTGCCCAATAAAGAGATAAAATAATCTCTCTACTCCTGTTAGAAATTCCCCTATTTAAGCATCTCAGGATCACATTGGCTCTTTTGGCCACAGCATCACATCGTGAGCTCATGTTCATCATGACCCCTAAATCTTTCAGTGTCACTGCTTCCCAGGATAGAGTCCCCCATCCTGTAAGTATGGCCAGCATTCTTTGTTCATATGTGTGCGCACACACAGATTTACATTGAGCCATATTAAAATGCATAATGTCTGCCTGCACCCTGTTTACCAAGTGATCCAGATTGCTGTGAATTTGCGAGTGACCTGTCCTCTTAATTATTTACCACTCCCTCCATTTTTGTGTCAACTGCAGACTTTATCGATGATGATTTTATGTTTTCTTCAAAGTTATTGATGAAAATGTTAAATAGCAGAGGGCTAAGAACCGATCTCTGAGAGACCCCACTGGAAACAAACCTGCTTCATGCTGATACCCCATTTACAATTATATTTTGAGAACTATCAGTTAGTCATTTTTTAATCAATTGAAGCCACTAATATGTATGCAGTTTAGATATGTTTTTTACATATGATATGCTTAAGTGGTCTTTTATTTTAGACATGGTCATATTGTGTAGCCCAGTGTATAATAAAATGTAATTCGAAACCACAATAACATGTAAAAACACATGCAAAATGTTGAACTTATGATAAAACAGTTCGGTCTATTTTTCAGAGTTAAAGGCAAAACGTGTCTCTGTGACTTGTCTTTTCTCTTAAATTTTAAAGGCCAAATGTTCTAGCAGATAGGTAGGGCACAGGGTTGGAACTTGGGGGATCTGGAGTCTATTTCCAGTTCCACCACTGACCTGCTATATGACCTTGGATGAGTCACTTAACCTTTCTGTGCTCCTTCCTGAAGACTTTAGTTACTCCTCTCTGTTTAGAGCAGGGGTCAGACGCCTTTCAGAAGTGGTGCGCCGAGTCTTCATTTATTCACTTTAATGTACGGTTGTGCATGCCAGTAATACATTTTAACATTTTTAGAAGGTTTCTATAAGTCTATATATGATATAACTAAACTACTGTTATATGTAAAGTAAAGAAGGTTTTCAAAATGTTTAAGAAACTTCATTTAAAATTAAATTAAAATGCTGATCTTATGCCGCCGGCTCACTCAGCCCGCTGCCAGCCCTGGGGTTCCATTCACCTAGGCGAGCAGCGGGCTGAGTGGGGCCTGCGGCTGGGACCCTGGCTGGCAAGGGGCCGTAAGCCGGGACCCCAGACCGGCAGCAGGCTGAGCGCAGCCGTCAGCCGGGACCGTTAAGCCCACTGCCGGTCTGGGGTCCCAGCCCTGCCCACATAGAGACGGTACCTACCTTCTCCCTGGTTCTAACCCATTCTCTTTGCCTCTGCACTGAGGGTGGGGATGCACTGAGCCTAGGGCTGGGGTTGAAGGAGCAGGCTGGGGGTTGGGGTGCAGGGTCTGGCCAGGAACTAGATGAGGGAGGGGGCTCAGGGTTGCGGCAGGAGGTTGGGGTGTGGAGCACTTACCTGGGCAGCTCCCAGTTGGTGCGAGGGGTGCAGGTGGGAATGTGCGTGTGGGTGAACTGAGCACAGGGCTGGGGATGCAGGAGCAGGCTGGCGGTTTGGGTGCAGGGTCTGGTCAGGACTTAGAATGAGGGAGGCGTTTCGGGGTTGGGGCAGGAGGTTTGGGTGTGGAGCACTTACCTGGGACAGCTCCCAGTTGGTATGAGAGGTGCAGGTGGGAATGTGGTGGGGTGTGTGTGTGCAGGAGCTCCTGTTTGGTGCTCAGGGTGGGGGTGGGGATGTGTGGGGGTGGTTCAAGAGTCAGGGCATGGAGTGTGGGGGGTCTGGGGATGTGGAGAGGCTGTAAGAGTCAGGACAGGACTGAGAGTGTGTGAGGGGGTGCAGGAGTCAGGGTATGGGGTGGCTGGATATTTGTCGGGGTGCAGGAGTCGGCATGGAGTGTAGGGGGCTAGGTATGTGTGGGGGGTGTAGGAGTCAGGATGGGGGCTGAGGATGTGTGAGGAGGGTGCAGGAGTCAGAGTGTGGGGGGGCAGGGTATCGGTGGGGGGTGCAGGAGTCAGGGCTGCAGTGTGGGGGGTACAGAGCAGAGGGCTGGGGGTTTGGGATGGGGTCATGGGCCCAGCCCCCTGCTCTGAGCGACTCATGGCAGAGGACTGGAGGGGATAGGCTCTGATTCCGCCCCTCTTGTCCCTGCCTCCTCCCCGAAGCTGCGAACATGCTGCGGCTCCCTCTCTCCCTCTGTCGCTGAATCAGCCGTTCGGTGTCAGGGAGGCAGAGGAACACAGCAAGCGGGGGGAAGAAGCGGAGGAGCGGGGACCTTGGCTGCCGGCAGAGCCTGCCCTGCAGCAGGACCAAACTTCTGCCCCCTACCCCACAGGAGAGAGCGGAGGGTGGGTGGCCACGGTAAATCCGGTACTGCAGGGGAGGCAACAACATGCCATTAGAAATCGGCTGGCGTGCTGTGTTTGGAACACGTTTAGAGTGTAAGCTCTTTGGGGAAAGTACTGCCACTTTCTATGTGTATTTACAGTTTGATTCTCTATCGCCTCCCATTATACAAATAATTCATATATCAGCATCCTCACACTATACCTGTATTTACAAATATTCCCCAACAGTATCTTGTACACTTGCCCCTTGCAACAGGGTTGGAAGAAAGATTTATATGCCGTCTTTTGTGGGAGGTGATGAGTAAAAACCTAGATATATAGATAGATATATCCATTTACACAAAGTTTGTATCTGTATATTTGCATGTTAAATAGTCTATGTGTGCGCATGTCTCAGTATATGAAATGAATAATCTACATGAGATGTTGCAGTTTAAAGTCTTGTTGTTCAGCCACCTTTTAGGTTTAATTTAATTTAATTTTTACTTTCCATTCTTTGCACTTACAGTATCCAAAAATGTTGGAAAACATCTTTTTCCTCTACAAATTTTGATTTTGCCAGGGGAAAGAAATGGCAGCTATAAGTGAGGTGATATTAAAGATCAAACCTCATGGGGAAGGAGCTGGCAGATGTAAACAGGTAGAGACTGGGCTTAGCTGTGATTGGAAGGACATGTAGGGGGAAGAAGGAATTTGGGACTGAACATTAGGTTTTGTCCGGTGAGGGAAGATTCTGTTAGGATTGGGTAGTAGAGTTCGACTGGGCACTCGGATAATACAGGAACCCTATAAGTACTAAGTACATAGATGCTTGTTACTGTGTAGAAGAAGCAACAGTGTAGGATCTGAGGCCTAGTCTACATTGGGGTGGGGAGGGAGATCAACGAATAGCATAGCTGAAGTCGACGTATCTTAGGTCAATTTACCTGGCCGTCCTCACAGTGTCGAGTCAACAGCTGCCACTCCCCCGTCGACTCCGCTTCAAGCTTCTGTGGAGTCAATGGGGAAAACGTTTGGGGATCGATTTATCATGTCTAGATGAGACACAATAAATCAATCCCAAATAGATTGATCACTACCTAATGGATCGGGTATAGATGTACCCTAAGGCATGCATTAGGTCAGTTTAGGCAGGTTTATGACCCCATGTTGGGTAGCAGAGACAGCTATTTTCAAAGAAGTGCAGCAAAGGTCAAAGGCACTACCTATTTATAAATTAACTGGTCAGTAAATGTGAGGTTTCCTGGTAAATGGTAGGGTGGGGGCATTGTCTATTAATTTGGCTGCTTTGCTTTAGTGACTTTGCCATTTCTGTGCCAATGTGATCATTTAATCTGTCTGTAAGGATTGGGGAATGAATGAAGTTTGTTAGCTTGTTCTCCCTCTACTGGCTTGCTCTGCAACTGCAGAACATGTGATATTGTACGACTTACATAAACTGTGGCTATTTATTTTCCCAGTGATAAACTGGGACATTTTTATATCTTTGGATAGCTAGAATGTGGAAGCGAATCTCCACCTCTTTATAACACTGAAGTTTTGGACTAGAAGGGGCAAGGAATAAATTAGAGTGCTGCAGTTTTTTTAAACTGTAATAACTCGTCCATAATAATACTCAGATTGGATATCATATCTCTGAGGATTTTCAAGCACTTTAGAAAGTGAGTATTAGCCCCATTTTATAGATGGAGAACTCAAAGCACATAGAAATTGAGCAATGTCAGAAGTCATGACGATACAGTAACTCCGCTGAAAATACAGGCCAGTAGTTCTGACAATTCCCCAGTATAACCACTTGGCACCCCACAGTGCCTCTCCAGTTGTTTCTCAAATGCTGATGTGCTAATTTTCTAAGTGATGCTGATTTCCGAGGAAGCATGTTTTCTCCTGCATTCTTCGGGCAAGATGCCTTCAAATTTGGTTCCTTAGTTTCTCTGTATCAGAGATCGATTGACTTTAATGTTGTTTCGAGCAATGATTTCAAAATGAAGTGGGAGTATGTGGCCTCAGCAGTGCCCCTCTGTAAGGAGGACCGTGTGGGCTGGAGCTCTGCACAGAATTTTTAAGAAGTAGCCCTTTTAAAAGTCCCCAGCGTCAGCTAGGAAGGAGAGATTCAGCAGAAGCAATTGTAGCCTTCTGCACCAGGGGCCGGGGCCTTTTACAGTCCTCCCCTGCCCCAACCCTCTTGCACAGCCAGATTTTTGGAGGCACCCGTTGATAGCTCCCCGCCCATCTTGGCAAAACTAGAGGTGCTCTTGTGATGTCATCAGTTCTAGTCAGTGCTTGGTAGGTCTGGGAGTCTGACAGTGAGTGGCGGAGTTTGGGGGAAAGGAGAGTGACAGAAAAGATTAGGTATCAGAGCGGCTGTAAAAAAAAACCTTCTCAACTGTGCCTTCAGGGGTATTAGAACATGTGATGGAGTCAGACCAGAAGGGTATAAGAGAGTGCTGGAAGGGAAGTATATCAGCCTCAGGAGGAGCAGGTACCTGTTCCCTGGCTAACAAAGGAGAAGATTCTAGAAAGCATCAGAAACAGCTAGCCTGATTGGGACACCTGAAGCCAATCGGGCTGGCTGAAGCCAGTTAAAAACCCTCCCAGTTAGTCAGGTGAGGGTGGGTGTCAGGAGCTGTGAGAGGAGGTTGTGCTGTTGGTGAGACTGAGTGGTAGACAACATATACGCAAGGAAGAAGACCCTGAGGTAAGGGTGAAGTGGAGTGTGAAGAAGCATGGACTGCTGTGGGGAAGTAGCCCAGGGAATTGTATTGTGTTTGGTGGTTAAAAGGTCAGCCATCTTAGCTGATACTATTAGGGTCCCTGGGCTGGAGCCCGGAGTAGAGGAGTAGCCCTCTTTCCTACCTTCCCCAATTAATCACTGAGACTAGGGAGACAACAGAGACTGTGCCAGGAAGGATAATTTCTCCTCACTGGCTTATGATGAAAATGGCTCAATAGGCTGTGACCTTGTCTCTAGAGAGAGAAGGGCTACGTGGAGGATCACAGTGAGCCTCTGAGGCTAGTGAAATCCACCAGGAAACGCAGGACCCCCAAGTATAGACTTGGAGCTTTGTCACAAACAGGACTGATCAATGGACAGTCTAGTCCAGGGGTCGGCAACCTTTCAGAAGTGGTGTGCCGAGTCTTCATTTATTTATTCTAATTTAAGGTTCCGCGTGCCAGTGATACATTTTAGAAGGTCTCTTTCTATAAGTCTATAATATAACTAAACTATTGTTGTATATAAAGTTAATAAAGTTTTTAAAATGTTTAAGAAGCTTCATTTAAAATTAAATTAAAATGCAGAGCCCCCTGGGACGATGACCAGGACCTGGGCAGTGTTCAAATCTCAGTAGACCTCAACCAGACATTAATACTGTCAGGGATGATTCCCCATTACAAGAAGGATGTGGAAAAATTGGAAAGAGTCCAGCGAAGGGCAACAAAAATGATTAGGAGGCTGGAGCACATGACTTACGAGGAGAGGCTGAGGAAACTGGGATGATTTAGTCTACAATTCAAGAAGGATGTTGATAATTTGGAGAGGATGTGGCGAAGAGCCGTGAATGATTTAATGAGCAGAAAACATGCCTCATAGTGATAGGCTCAAGGAGCTGAATCTATTTAGCTTAACAGAGAGATGTTGAAGGGGTGATGTGACAGAGCGAGGACTCACCCCTGCGGCGCCTCCTGCCCGTCATCTGGGAAATCAACTCTTCCAGCCTCCGGAGTGCCCTCTGCAGGTCGATGTCCCACCGGTCATCGCCCCTGTGTCCCTCCCAGACTTCAGTGCCCCGTTAGCTGGGGTGCTGCCCCTCCCCGGCAGTAACCTCGACTCTCTGTAGGTCTCCCCTCCCTGGGGAATCTCCACCCCCTAATCTCACCTTGCCTCAGTCTGTAGCGACTGCCAGTCAGCAATAAGCCCCTACTCCTGGGGGCAGACTGCAGTGTCACAGGCAAAGGGGGATTTGGAACCTGCTGTCTTTTTCTGCAGCCTAGTATCCTGGCAGGCCTTATTATCAGGCCCACAGCCTGGGAGGTTGCCAGGCCTGAGCTCCCCAGCTTAGCCTGCCCCTTCCCCAGTACTGCTCTATCCTCTGTACCCTTTACTGCAGGCAGCCAGGCCCTGCTGGAGAGAGACTGTCTCCTTCTGGCCCACTTCCCTCTTATACTGGTTAGCTGGGCCCTGATTAGACTGGCTGCCGCTGTAGCTGCCTTTCCTGTCAGCCCAGCTGTTATTAATCCCCTTCCCAGCTACAGCCCTCTCTGCTGGGCTGTTTTTCCCCTGCAGCAGCCCTCTGCAAGGCTGTTTTAACCCCTTTGAGGTTGGAGCGGGTAGCCACCCTGCTACAGGTGACTTGATCACAGTCAATTTTTATATCAAAACTGGAAGTTTTTCTAAAAGATCTGCTCTAGGAATTGTTCTGGGGAAGTTCTCTGGCCTAGATTGCACAGGAGGTCAGACTAGATGATCACAGTGGTCCCTTTTGGACTTGGAATCTATAAATTAGTAAAGGATCATTTGCACCTAATAAATAGGTTCAGTCAGGTGAGTGGAGTCAGGAGGAAGGTGCTTCTGAGGAGAAGAGGCTTGTAAGTGGAAGGCAGATGGAAATTGGTCCCAGGGAAGGAACAGGAGTAGCCCAGTAGAAGGAATTGGGGGAAGGTTGCACAGAGACTGTTCTCCAGGGGAAAGGAGCCAGGAGTACCTTGAAGAGAAGGAATCCATGACTGTCTCCAGGCTACAGGAACAAGAGCCTTGAAGGAATGAACCAGAGGTTCTCTAACATTAGTTGGACTTGAGCTTGGAATGACAGATCCCGCGTGGGTACCAGAATAAAGTCTTGCTGATGTTTGTTAATTTCTGTTGCCAATAATGAGACCTTCTGAAGGGGTTGTTCTTTAACACACAAAATCTGTTCGGACTTGTCTTTATCCAGCTGACAGTAAACTGAGGCAGAGTTCGCCCGCAGCGCCTTGCCTGAATGCTAGGGGGTGCACAGTGGGAGGCGGGGTGTCTGCAGGGGGCCACAGGCTGCTAGAGTTTCAGTAAATCTACAGAGAAAAGGGGCTTCCTGCAGCAGAAATGCTACTTTTAGACTTAACCAAGCCTAAGCCCATGTTTACTTGGCACCTGTACCACTGGCAAGGATCCATGCAACTAGTGAGCGGGCACAGTGCCATCCAAACAGATGGGCATGAGGGTAGGCAGCCAATGCAGCACACAGCATCTTGTCTGTATGGCAGTACAGTACATGATCGCCAACTGGAAATATTGAAACAGGCTGCGCACTCTAGTTTACACACACATCAGGGGTCTGGCTCTCGTCAATCCAGCCCTAAGCTACATTGATTTCAGAAAATTAAATATAATAAAATACTGCCCAGTGCTGCCTGCTGTCTTTTATGGGGGGGCAGCTGGCTCTCGTTGGCGTTGGCGAATCTGTTGCCAAGAAGTGAGAGGAATCCTCATCAGTTCTTCGCCTCGTCCCTCTCTTTGCGAGTACTTCAGCTAAGTAGGTGCTCACCTCTGGGTCTTTCCCTCTCCGCTGGAGCCAAGGACAGTCTCATTTGGCAGCTTTACAGGAATCCGATTTTAAGCGTGCCAGATAGAAGCGCGTTAATGGAAGGTCAATGTGTTTTATCCCTTTCAAATCTATTCTTTGCTGTTCCTTCCAGTGGTGTGATGACAGTGCTTTGTTTATCCCAAGCTCTTGAAATGCATTCAGGGTGATTTAAGGAATTAAGTCACCAGCATCCCGGTAAAGTAAGTAGGTAGCTTCCTGTTTCACAGATGGGGAATCTGAGGCGCAGAGAGGAAAACATTCAAAAGCATCTGTGAAAATAAATCCCCCAGAGGATCTTCACCCAGATGGTGGGAGAACCTGGCTGCAGCCACTTATTTGTGTCTTCTGCATAGGCCCTAGTTCCTTGCAACTTTCCAGAAGCCCTGACCTTCCTTCTGAAGTCTCTCTGGCTTACCCTGGGAGCTTGCTGCACTCTCCGTAGGGGCAGGGTGAAGATCTCCCATCTTGGAGTTTACTCTGTGGCTCCAGGAGTCCCTCCAGCAGTCTCTTGCATAGGGCAGTCCTGTTCCTACCCCCACGGCCGACTACAGTTTCCTCCCTTCTAAAGGCCTCCAAACCACACATGATTGATGGGTCCAGACGGGTGGGACTAGCCTTGCCTCCCAGGGCATCTCTGGCACTTTCCTTGTCAGCATGAACTCCATAAGCCCCATCACAGCGTCTCAGTATCAGGAGCCACTGTCAGGGTCTCTAAAAGTTATAGCCAATATTTCGAAAGACTTTCGGTGTCTAAAGACGCAGACGAGTGTCTAGTGGGAGTTTTTGTTTTGAATTCAATGGGAGTTAGGTGCCGAGTGGGATTTTCAGAAGTGCCTATCAGCATCTTGAGACACCTGAAGACGTTTACACTCGGGCCATTAGGCTGAGTCTGATTGAAGGTCAGCGACCCGGAGGGTACATTTACAATGCAGCTGGGAGCGAGTCGCCCCACCTGGGCAGACAGACACATACCAACTCTGCTCCACTTAGCGCACTAGAAATAGCAGCGTGGCTGATGAGACACAGACTAGCGGTCCCAACATCCTTTTCCCCCCGGGGACTGTGCTCGAGCGGCTAGCCCGTACTGCTGCCCAGGCTGCACCATCCAGACTGCTCATTTTAATTCGCTAGCTCTAGCAGAGCGAGTGGGCGTCTGTCTGCCCGGGCTGGGTGGCACACTTCCGGTTGCAGCGTAGACAGACTGACAGCTGCTTCTGAAAATTTTACCCAGAGAGGCGAAGGGTTGGGGTAGTGGTCCCTCCCTCTCCCTCTGTCTGGGCTTGGACAGCTCAAACTGCCAGCCCTTAAACAGAGTCTATATTGAGTTGGGGCCTGGGCTTAAGGAAGCTCAGGTGGCCAGCAGCAAAACAGTCTCAGGGCTGTTTTTAGCCTGTGCGCAGCTCAGGCAGCGAGCAAACAGTCTACAGGGGTGACTGGGAAGGGAGGCTCATTGTCCAGAGCAGGAGCTTCTCAGGGAAGTGTAGGGAGTTGGCCACCCGGGTGGGTTGGCAGGGGGATGTGGGCCCCCACCCTACTTCACCGCGTCCCAGCCCAGGGTCCTGGCAGAGGCAGGCCTAGCTGCCTCCGTGTCGGCGGGGATCCAGCCGCAACATGGTAACTGAGCCATATCTGGCTGCACTGGGGCTGTCCTTGGGCTACTTCCTGCCTCCCTGGGGGTTGGTACCTGTGGCCTCCAGGCCTCTTCCGGCTCCTCGGGGTACACAGTGGCAGGCACTCTAGGCCAGTTCTCGTTGGTGTCTGGGGATCGGGAACAGCTAGGCGTAGGTTCTCCTCTGGGACACTGCAGAACGGGCGAAACATCCTTCTCCTCTTCGGGCTCTGCCCCAACTGTGCAGCAGGGCCGGCCTTTTATACTTCCAGCCACGCCCTGCTCCGTACACTGCGTTCTGATAGATTGAACTTCCACATGTTAAGACAGCTGAAACGCTTTGTCCTAGCTGTACTCCGTCCTCCGTATTTGCAGTTTGACTTCTGGGACAACAGGACTTATGCTCTGAAGTCACCAAGAGGCTTGGAAAATCCCACCATTAGGTGTCTAAACATGGACATAGGAGCCTAACTATATTTTGCCTTGTATATTTTTTTTAAGGTCTGAATAACTTTATTGATGTATTGGAATTTCTTTGTTGTTAACAGTGAAGCAATTTTTGTTTTGAAGTGACAAAGACTCTTTTTACCATCAAGAGAAACATTATTTCATAAAAATCCAGTTTCAGCTGATGCTGCAAATACTTAGGCACATGCTTGATTTTTAAGCATGAGTCGTCTCATTGGAGTCAATGGAACTGTCAAGGGGAATAAAACTATGAACATACCTACGTGTTTGCAACATAAGGGCCTTGATTTTCAAAAGTTTGTTTTTTTGCCTCGGGTTATTTTGTAAAACTCACATAAGATACCTTTTCATTGAGAACATTTAAAACAAGCAAGTAAACATTTATCATTTAGTTCAATATACATTCGAAGCTGAAGTTTCAATAACACCTTTTTTCAAATTAGTTTTACAGACCCTCAAACTAATTTTAATAAAATGATTTTTTAAAGTGTTTTAAATCAAATTATTTAAATCATTGTGATTTTAAGTTACCCCGCCCTAAATGACAGTGTGCCGAGATGATAGGTATTTCTTTGCAGAGTACATAAATGAAGGTAAGATATTTTTTTTTATTTTATCCACAGTGACAATTTTTATTTTATTTTAAAAGTAAAACAGCTGCCCGAGGTGCCACCATGTATTGCTTAGTGTGCAACTGAAAATGAAATATGTGCCCGTGATTTATTTATTGTTCATATTTCAGTAGCACCAAGAGCCCTAGTCATGGAGCGGGTCCCCCTTGTACAAACACAAGGTAATAGACAGTCCCTGCCCCCAGGAGCTGATAATTGAAATAGATAGGATTTTGACTGCCATTATTCTTTGAAGATGGTGATGGGTTTATATGTTTTTCTCAAAATAAATGAAGGACTGGACCGATGATCCTCTGGGAGTTAAAGTAAGGGGGAATGGGGCAGATGTTAGTTCCCTCTGCTTGGCAAAATCACTGCTCCTCCACAACTCGCCCATCTTTGGCTGGTGTGAGGAGTGCTGTTCCTCCTGGTCTGGTCTGCATTAATGTCTGTGTCTGTCCACATGTGAGCGAGGCTTAATTAAGCTTACATGGACCTGAAGAATTCAGATAAATTGGTCATTGAAACCAATATCCACGGTTACATTTGATAGACTATAAATTATGTGTAGGTATGTATAAAAAACCTCCTTGCTTCATGTCATAACTGACACGGGTTAGGAATAAACATCCCTATTAGGTCGGGTATTCTGTAACTGACAGTAGGAATCCTTTAAGCAATCAATGAGCCTATAGAACTCATTGTCACAAGATATAAGTGAGGCCAAGATTTTAGCAGGATTGAAAGAGATCAGACCTGACTATGAATAACAAAAATATCCAGGGTTAACAAAGAGTCCTGTGGCACCTTAAAGACTAACTAAAGTATTGAAGCATAAGCTTTCGTGGGTTAATACCCACTTTATTGGATGCAAGCAGAAATATCCAGAATATTCATCCTCCTGCTTTAGATATAAAACACCTTCCAACTAGTGGAGTTAAGGGGATTGGTATCTGGGGGGATGATTGTCCTATGGCTGCACACTTAGAGAGTTTCTTGCACCTTCCTCCAGACGATCTACAGAAGAGAAGACTGAGGGGAGATTTGATAGCTCCTTTCAACTACCTGAAAGAGGATGGATCTAGACTGTTCTCAATGGTACCAGATGACAGAACAAGGAGTAATGGTCTCAAGTTGCAGTGGGGGAGGTTTAGGTTGGATATTAGGAAAAAAATGTTTGCACTAGGAGGGTGGTGAAGCACTGGAATGGGTTCCCTAGGGAGGTGGTGGAATCTTCTTCCTTAGAGGTTTTTTAAGGTCAGGCTTGACAAAGCTCTGGCTGGGATGATTTAGTT
Organism: Sternotherus odoratus; assembly: GCA_032164245.1. Taxonomy (NCBI): domain Eukaryota; kingdom Metazoa; phylum Chordata; order Testudines; family Kinosternidae; genus Sternotherus; species Sternotherus odoratus. Next base: position 6,052,558 of record JAVMKO010000002.1, read on the forward strand.
GGGTATTGGTCCTGCTTTGAGCAGGGGGTTGGATTACTAGATGACCTCCTGAGGTCCCTTCCAACCCTGATATTCTATGATTCCATGATTCTATGACGTGGTGGTGGAGACTGTCAGGATTCTGGACAGGATAGACCAGTGGTCTGATTCCTGTTCACCGATCTGCTGTGTCTCATATAAGTGTTGTGTGATGAAGTAATGTTTTGCAAAGCTGCTTTGCTGTGATCTGATGAAATGCACTTTAGAAGGGCAGAGTACTGTTGTTATGACGAGAAAGTAAATATCCATAAAGCTGCATTTGTATAAACACAAGCAGGTTAGGGATGGGGCAAATAAAATAAAAGAAGACATCTGTTTTTATGAAAGTAGCTGCAGTCTCATTGCAGGGCTTGTCAATGAATAATGAAGCAGGCTGCCGGGTTTCTTTTCCTTTGTGCCTTTAGCTGAGATTTATTTCCCGGAAGTTTACAAGGCCGGCTGGCGCACTTACTGGGCGGTTTGTAGAGGGTTCTGCATTATTGCTGTGTGTGCGTCAAGAAAAGGAAATGCGGGGAAGAGGGGTGAGTGGCTCACCAAACCCCTTTGTACAAAGCGTTGTGATGTTATCTGCAGAGTTCCCTTGGAAGTGGAGGTGGGGTGCTCCCCTCCTGCATATTGAGGAGCATGAGGTCTCTGCGGTGGCAGGGAGCAGGCCAGGGTGTCTCTCCAGTCCTCCGTATTGGACCCCAGGGTGGAGCCACACTGGACGGAAATAGCCTCTAGGGAGCAGCTATGTGGGAACTTCACAGCATGAGGCAGAATGTTTCCTTCACCTTCCTTCCCCCAACCCTAGATTTGCAGTATGTCCAGCCTGCTACAGAAACTGTCTTCCTAGGTTTGATCCTTACTGAGAGGATGGATACTCTTGAGGTTAAGTCCCGGGGCTGGTGTTGTGTATTTGGTTGTCGTGGTAATAGCACCTTGTTGTTATGGCAACTGAGTTAGATGATTAGGGGATAGCCCAGGCAGTTTTGGCTGGTTTGGTTAGTTCAGTGTGTGGAAATAAATGGCTGCTTTTAAGGTTTACAGCTCTCTGTCTCAAGTGGTTTCTTCCTAAAACTACTGCCCTGGAGGAGACCTGGGTTAATTCCCCAGATTCCCTGGGTGATGTTAGGCAAGTAACTTCCCCTCTTGGCACCTCAGTTCCCCATCTGTGAAATGGAGACAACACTTCCCTACCTCTGTGGCAATAAATCAATTACTGTCTGTGAGACTCGTGCGAATAAGGTGAACAGGGCCATAGATATGTCTTGATAAATAGGTAGAAGGCAGACCAGTTCTCCATCCGCTTTTTTTGTGACTGGTTAGAATCTGCTGTGTGTGGTTTCTGTTGTTATCACACTTTCTTTTATGCCATCTGCTAAACTTAAACCCCACGAGTGCCCCCCCTTCCATCTTAGCACAGTCTGCTTGCCACGGCAGTTTATTATGCATCACTTCGCGGGGCGTGTCAGGATGGACTGTGTATCTTCGGGGCTTAGTGCAGCATGAGGTAAGTTCTGCCCAAGTGACCGTGGTTCTCACGTTCCAACCATACTGCAGACAAAGAGAAGTGGTTGGAGGAGGGTGCAAAGCTGGGGGTGAGAGGCAGACAAAGACATGGCCAGAATACCCTAATGACGGTGATTTGTAGAGGTTTGTAGAGCATCGGATCCTTTGGTCCTTCTGCAGCTTGTACTAAGTTTTGCTCAGGCAAACTCCTATGGCAGCTGGAGTATCTTCTTGGATAGACTAAACTCAATGAGCGTTTGTCTGAGTAAAGCTCTCCGCGTGTACCTCATTGCTTGCATGTCCATGGATATAGCTTGGTTTACAGTTTTGAAGTAAAGAACGCAGAGGTTGGTTGCAAATGATTTTAAATGTCCTGTCTTAAAAAACAAAAACAAATCCAAGGAGCATGCTTCCCTCCCTTCTGCTCGTGTACCTGGAACAGGGGGGGAAAGTAGATGTCTCCTTTCTTGGCCTTGTGGAGACGGTGCTCCGTGTCTTGGGTTTGGGATACTTCATGACTATTAAAGTCACTTTGGCTGGGTGCAGTAATCTGAGTAGGTATGTTATCTCTGCATGTTTAACAGCTGCCCCATTCCATGCCAGGGGTGATTGTATTTCAATAATGTGTGAAGCAATTCCTCTACAGAGCATATAGTGCCATATCTTACTCTTAGACTGGTGTAAATCTGAAGAATCCTATTCGTAATTCCAGGTGGATGTGTGAAGGGTGTAGTCTCAGATTTACACAGTGTAACTGAGGGCAGAATCTGGTCCGTAGGTTGGAGAGCCCTCTTGAGTCTTCTGGGATCTTTGGAGAAAGTTGCTGTTTGGATGCCAGTTGTTATCCTCTGGCAAGCCACACTGCACAGTGCGCTGTTTTTAGTAAAATGACTTTGGGATAGTTTGTTTGCTATACACACAGGTATTGGGGACCAAAGGAGAGAATGAGATGTTTAAACCCAAATCTCTGTCTAGACACACAGAACGAGCACAACCGAAAGCAATTTAAAAATACAATGAAACCTGCAGTGAAGCGTACGGACCATCTTCAATAGGCAATTCATAGACTTTGAATTGTCCCCAAGGTATTCTGCTCAGTTCTGTTTGATCTTTAAAGAACCACATCTACTAGGGGCAGCGTGTTTTTTTTTCTCTTGTCCTTAAATGGTCACTTAGGATAGTTTTAACTCTGTACCCAGTGGGCACAGTAATTTGGGCTCTGCGAAAGAGTCGGTGCTTGTTGCAGCTTAGCAAGGGTGTATGATGCACTCCTACTTGTGAGTGTCATGCCCAGGGATCAGTCACTGTGGGTGAAGGCCCCGATGCCCTTTGAACAAGTAGCAGAGGTTGTCCTCACTCTGGGCTGGTCTTCACTAGGGGGGTGGATCAGCTGCAGATACACAGACTTACCTGCCATCTTCCCGGCGCCTGTTGGCGGCGCGCTCCCCCGTCAACTCCAACTTGCGCCTTCTGGCGAGTTGGAGTTCCGGAGTCGACAGGGGCACTGCTGACGATGGATTTATCGCATCTTGACGAGACGCGATAAATCAACCACCAAAACATCGATCCCTCCCCGCCGTAGTGAAGATAAGCCCATAGTCTCCAAAAGTATTTTTATTTGGGATAGTACTTTCAATCCTTTTCATGGACTGCTGTAGTGACCTGTAAATGCATCTCCCAGGGGAGAAGGTGTCTTTGAATGGGAAACACCCATCTTCCCCTCCATAGATGGAGAGGGGGACGGAAATGTGCACCCCCCCCCTCTGTCTGGTGGTTAGAGCACAGGACTGGGCACCAGAACTCCAGAGGTGTAACCCAAGCTCTGATGCTGACTCCTACTCTGGCCCACAGCAAGTCACTTTAAAAACTCTGCCTCTGTTTTCCCCGCTGTACTTAAGGTGCTTTACTCACAGTGCACGGTGCTGTTCAGTTTGAGAGCTGTGTTGAGGTTTTTGTCATCTCTCTGTGACAGTAACAAAATAAATGCTCACACTCTGGTGCCAGTTGATAGAGGATAGTGTACCTGGTTCTAACTAGAGAAGTCTGGGAATCTTTTGGTGTCAGAGGTGAAAATGATCAGCAGGAACTGGGATGTAACTGCCGGCTGCAGAGTTTTGGATCACTTTAATTCCACTGGCCCCAGATGTGATGCATTGTCATAAACACCCTGCCACAGATGATCCTTTGTGTGCTTAGCACTGCTCTCCTTTATCATGCTCGTGTGATTTGGAAGCGTTCAGATATGGATACCTCTCTGTGGAGAGAATCTATTACACGTCTCTGCCAAGCATAACCATGTTGCCTGCTTTATTCCCCCTCCTGTCTCAAACATGCAATTTGCTCTTTGTAAGTGCTCAGCTAGACATGTTGCTGAGGACCAGTGGGACTCCCTCTGCAAAGAGTGGGTCCTGTAGCTGCTTCTCTTCTTAATTTCATTATCCATCTCTAATGGGTTTTTAATGTCTTAGCTGAATTTATGGTGCCGAGGACTTCCAGCACCTTCAGTTTCTCTGGCAGCGAGAGTTTGACTGATGGGCTCCCAGGTTCTTTACAACCTGGAGGAGAACTAGCCTCCAGGGTCACAAATGACATGGGATCTGTGTTTGCCATCAGCAGGTTCCTCTGGAGTGTGAGTGACAGAGCTTTCAGCTATACTTACTGATTTGTAGTTGTAAGTTATAGTAATTACAGGTTCTTGCTCCGTGAATCAGTCAGTAGAGAATAGGAACAGCAGTTATACATACAGTTCTGCTATTCTATGTCCTATATTTTTCTTTCTGTCCACTTGTGATCAGGTGCCTTTCCCGAGCTGCTGTGCAAACACTGTCTACACACAATGTAAAATCCAAATCTTTACCCGTCATGGGGGTTGACTTTATTAACTAAGACATGAGCCGTAACACAACAAGATTTAACTCAAACCTCCTCCCGGGCGGGATCCTTTCTCAGAACTGTTCAGCCCACACTCTAGGACCTGTCCCTGAGAGAGCCACTCTCATTTCCCTTGGATTCAGGTGGGATAAAAAGTCATCTACCTCAGTGAGTCTTATCCATTTAACCCTTTCTCTGCAGGATTTAGCCATAGGCGCCAACTCCATGGGTGCTCTGAGGCTGGAGCACCCCTGCGGAAAAATTGCAGAGCACCCACCTGCAGCTCCCTCCCCCCACACACCCCAGCTCACCTCCGCTCCACCTCTACCTCCTCCCCTGAGCACGCCACCAGGTCCTGCTTCTCCTCCCTCCCCCCTCCTATCGCTTGCACCACGAACCAGCTGTTTTGCACTGCAAGCCTGGGAGGGAGGGGGGAGGAGGAGGAACGCGGCACGCTCGGAGGAGAAGGTGGGACCAGGGCAGGGATTTGGGGAGGAGTCCAATAGGGGCAGGGAGGGATGCCGTTTGGTCAGGGACTTTGAGGCAGGGGTGTAGTTGGGCAGGGGCAGGGTTGAGGGTGGATGCGAGCACCCACCAGCGCAGAGAAAAGTTGGCGCCTGTGGATTTAGCACATACTCTCTGGGTGGAGTGTCTCAGGCAAACACTGCCAACGTGTTACAGCTAATCTGTCTTCTGCTGCCAGTATCTTGGGTATTGCGCTCCTGTCTCCATTTCCCCGAAGAGAGACACCTAGAAATACCACACAGATCGTAGGGGTAGGTGGCTTGTACAGGAGCCGGGGGCTGTTTGTGAGGGGCACACTCACTCATGTCAGTTTTAATAGGCAGATGAACATATGCTGCTTTTATTAGTCAGTAAATCTGTTGGGAGAAGAGTTGAAATATTCCAAAGTTTAAAGGTAATTAAAGCCTGAGTAGATCATAAAGCAGGATGCAGCCTTACGGGCCCAGGCGAGGCGTTGAATGTTGCATGTACTTGACAAAAAGAATCCAGACGTTCAGGAAAACAAAGTGGGTTTCCGTCCATCCAAGGTGGGCTTTCTCTAATGTGAGTCTATTCTAGAGACACAGAGAACAAATGAGGCACTTGCAGCTTATTCTTCTGGGGATGAATGCAAGATAGTTCCCTACTGTATGTTATCTGCTGCCTTGTCCAGAGCGGTTTTAAATGTCCTCACATCATGGGGCTTCAATTATTTCCCTGGGTGATTAATTCAGAATCTAATAGTTCTTGCTGTTTGGAAATGTTTCCTGATGTCCAACCCATTTTTTCCTTTCAGTTTAATTGCCTCCTCTCTAGTTTCCTGCTTCACCTTCCTGGAATAACAAACCATGATGGCAGACACTAGTCACTGGTGATGAGCAGTCACAGAGGCTCAAACCCAGGAGCTAAAGAAAGACCCATACAGTTTAGGAGGTAGTGAACAGGTATCAAATGGCAAGTGGAGTAAGGCAGTGTTGTAATGCATAAGGAATCAATGATAGCAGTTACATAGGAGAATGTACTTTTTAAAGCAAGAAAAAAACTGGGGGCCGGGAGAGGAGAGGGCATGAGCATCATCCTATATAATAAAAGGCTAAGGAAGTTTGTGTGAAGCCATCATGTGCAGTAGAGACGGCCCAGACGAACGGCATGCTGGGAGGTGTAGTTCGGCAACACAACATGGCCGCTGCGCATGTGCCGCCGAGAGGGAAGCAGGGTCCGGATCAGAGGCTTGGGGAGCGCGGGCAGGAGGGTGGCTGGACGCAGGAGGCACAGGCAGGGAGCCCTTGGAGTGGAGGGGAGGGGGGCTGAACGAGCGGGGGGAGGGGGCTGAGCGAGTGGGGGGAGCCCTTGGAGGGGGGCAGCTGAGCAAGCGGGGGGGGCTTGGAGTGGGGGGGAGGGGGCTGAGCAAGCGGGGGGGGCTTGGAGTGGGGGGGAGGGGGCTGAGCAAGCGGGGGGGCTTGGAATGGGGGGGAGGGGGCTGAGCAAGCGGGGGGGCTTGGAATGGGGGGGAGGGGGCTGAGCGAGCGGGGGGGCTTGGAGTGGGGGGGAGGGGGGCTGAGCGGGGGGGGCTTGGAGTGGGGGGGAGGGGGGCTGAGCGAGCGGGGGGGCTTGGAGTGGGGGGGAGGGGGGCTGAGTGAGCGGGGGGGCTTGGAGTGGGGGGGAGGGGGGCTGAGCGAGCGGGGGGGCTTGGAGTGAGGGGGAGGGGGGCTGAGCGAGCGGGGGGGCTTGGAGTGAGGGGGAGGGGGGCTGAGCGAGCGGGGGGGCTTGGAGTGGGGTGAGGGGGGCTGAGCGAGTGGAGGGGAGGGGGGACGAGCGAGCGGGAGGGCCCTTGGAGTGGGGGGAGGGGGGGTTGAGCGAGTGGAGGGGGGGCCCTTGGAGTGGGAAGAGGGCTGAGCGAGCGGGGGGGGCTTGGAGGGGGGAGAGAGCTGAGTGAGCGGGAGGGCTTGGAGGGGGAAGGGGGGAGAGAGCTGAGCAAGTGGGGGGGCCGCAAGCCGTTACCGTTGGCCTGTGTACACGGGCTTTTAGACTAGTTGTCTATAAAGAACAATGGGGATGCATACTCTGGGGTGAGTGAATACAGAATGGAGGTCATTCAGATTTGGCATTTCTAGATGTGATGTCCTGTAAAACTTTGGAAGGGATTCTGTGTATTGCCTGAGAAAAAGCGTCTTTAACTGGGAGCTCTCCAGAAGTCCATCACTAGAGAGTTTTACAATGGAATTGGCCAAGACGTGGCAGAATATTCTGTTGGAGGGCAGTATAAAAAGGACGAAATAGCTGCCTCAAAGGGTGAGACACCATAAAGCAGGAAATATGAAAATGAAAGTCACTAAGGAAATGTGAACAACTGTGGTTGTAAATTAATGGAATGACTGGTACACGCAGCCTGGAAAATGGGGACTGTGGAGCATCCATTGTGGTCTTTTAATTGAGCATTTTAATGCATTTATTCTTTTCTTTTTCCAATGAATCTTACTCTTGTAACTTGCATTTATTTCCTCCACTTGCAAAATGTTATGTAGCATGGATAGGACACAGTGGTGCTGCTTTGATTTGGAAGGTGAGTTGAGGAGGGAGGAAGAAAAGAAATATAGGCAGGACCTCTGTGCTATTTCCCTAGAAGGCTGGTGAAGCATTGGAATGGGTTACCTAGGGAGGTGATGGAATCTCCATCCTTAGAGGTTTTTAAGGTCAGGCTTGACAGACCCTTAGCTGGGATGATTTAGTTGGTGTTGGTCCTGCTTTGAGCAGGGGATTGGACTAGATGACCTCCTGAGGTCTCTTCCAACCCATATCTTCTAAGATTCTCTGATTCTAAGTACTGCTTATATGTTAGAGCTTATTAAAAGTACACTCCTGGAGCATAAAATGACATTTGTTGTGCTAGGCAGTTCCTGTCCTGTAGGGTGGAGTCAGCTGAATTCCTGGGGAGGGAAAAAAGAGGCAGCAAGCATCATAAGGATCAAGCTGCATGTCCATCTTAAAAAAGAAAAGTACCCAACCCAACCAAACCAAAATATGGCCCTGTACACATACTTCCCCCTGAGGAGAGCAGAAGAGAGTGAGTGGACCACACAACGCACATGGTAGTCACCTTGCTTACTGCACTTCTGGAAGGCACTCGGATACTATGGTGATGACGTCTATATTATAGAATAGAATTGTAAGTCACTAAGAGTGTAAATATTTAAATTGAGATCCATGGCAACGCTTCCCCCGCGTTAACATGTCCCCTGCATTAACGTGTCCCCGCATTTGCGCAGGACCATGTATGGATCCCGAACCCTGGGCTATAGAGAGGGTCCGGTGTACTTATTGTTATGTACTTAATGCAAGTAGATTTCTCAAGCCAGAATTTTCTCCATAAGCAATCGGTAGTGATATTTTGCCCTTCGTTAACACCTTTCAACCAAACATCTCAGATGCTTCACAAACATTAATGAATTAAACTTAATAGCATCAAAGCGTGGCAGGCCAATTATCATCCTTCCTTTATAAATAGGGTTACTGAGATGCATAACAATCAATGATTTTCCCCCAAGTCACATTGTCAGCCAGCAGAGCCGGGAATAAAACCCAGGAGTCCTTGCTCCCGTTCCTTTGTTTGCAATACAGTTAAAAGCCCACAATCTTTAAGGGGGGGGGGGGAAATAAAAAGGAAATGTTTAATCCACCACACAAAAATGCTCTGGAACTCATTGCCACAATATACTCTTTAGTTAAAGAACTTAGCATGTTTGAGGAAAAAAAATACATATTTAAGGATGCTTCATGGACTAACCCAAGCAGTAACTGTCTGGGCTGGGGGTCGAGGGGAGCTCCACCCCCATGACCCCAGGAAGCATTTTATTGCCTACTTTTCCCATATGGGGAGTGTACAACCGCCTCTGGAGGCTTTGTCACTTGCCTCTGTCTGATACAGAATACCAGATTGGAAATACCATTTGTTCAGTCCGGTGTGGCAATGCTTATGTTCCTCCACAGGAAACCATGCACTCCTCCCAGAACTTTATGAACTTTAAATACAATGGTTCATACCGAGAAGTCAGCATTTGGCAACAGTTGCTATTTCATCTGCCATAGCTTGTCCGATACACTTGGAATAGAATGTGAGTTCTCATCCTGGGGCTTACTGACCCCCACTGGGGTCATGAACACATTGCCAGGGGTTGCCACCATCTTCCCTTTCCTTACGGTTGGATAGATTGGGGGTCCTGAACCTATTGTTTTTTCTTTTGTAATATGGAGTCCTAGGGCTGGTCTTCACTACGGGGGGGGGGGGGGCGGGGGGGAGGGGGATCGACTGCAGATACGCAGCTTCAGGTACGTGAATCACGTAGCTGAAGTTTGCGTATCTGCAGCCGACTTACCTGCCGTCCTCACGGCGGCGGCAGTTGGCGGCACGCTCCCCCGTCGACTCCAGCTTGCGCCTCCCGGCAAGCTGGAGTTCCGGACTCGACGGGGGCGCTGCGGGCGATCGATTTCTCGTATCTTCACAAGACGCGCAAAATCGATCGCCAAACGATCAATTGCTACCCGCCGATCCGGTGGGTAGTGAAGACCCGCCCATATTGTAGAAATAGTTGAGAACCACTGGGATAGGAGACAGTGGTGGCGGTGTCTCTTGGCCATAGTTGATTTTTTAATGGCAACCACTGCATAGGTAGTTTCACTTCAGAATGGGGTCTCTCTCATTCACCGTGCTATCAAGAAACTCCATCTCACCTATCTCTGTACACCCCTGTCATAAGTGTAAAGTGCTGGAAAGGCTTATTCTGCCAGTATGGGGTTAATGTTACCTGAGAACAAGTGTCGTAAGAGCTTACCTGCCACAAGGGAGGGGAGGGAGTTTAGTTTTTAATTTCAGTTTTTTGCCTGCCATGCCAGCTTGTGCAGGGTCCCAAAGTTCATCTCTAGCTATGGAAAATAACTCAACTTTCCCTCTTATATTCCTAATTAGCTGTTCTGTAAGTATAATATTTTGATTACCATAAGTTCTGTACCTATTTAGGGTGTCTCTATCCTTTTCAGAGGGGAAGTTAAAGGACTCTAGATTGTAAAGTGTACTGTAAGTCCATGTTCTATTCTCTTTTCTTTAATAAACCTTTTTAGTTATAAAAAGCATTTGGTTTATTTCCCTGAAGGTTCTCTCTGCTTCCAGACTGGGAAGGGAGGGAGAAAGGGTATAAGGGACAAGCTCAGTGAGTGAGTTGAAGTGTGGAGTCTGTCTCTCTCTACCTTCAGATTCGAAGGGGGAGGGGGAGGGGAAGCAGCCTCTAAGTGTACAGCTCTCAGGGAGAGAGGTGGGGTTAGGGGGAGTCCCAGTACCCCCTCTCCAGGGCCGTGGAGATTTACTCGGATGGTGGCAGCGTGGGGCACCCCAATATCTCAGCTGGTATGGTCCGGGGGTGTGGGAGTGTGAAGACTTAACTTAAGCTGGGAAGCAGCTGGAGTTAGGTTGGTCTGACATAGAAGAGTCCTTCTTCTCTGTACCCCAGGTCCAGAGAGAGGGGAGAACACTCTTACAACCCCTAACTTAAGTTCTCCTGGAACCTCATCTACTAAAACAAAGAGCTAATGTGTGTGTCGGGGGGGAAAGTGCTTTGCATAACAGAACATAATTGCCAAATGTGCATGAAAAGGTCTTAATTTATGTTTCTGTTCTCAGCAGATAACAACATGGTGTTAGACAATAATATGCCGTGAAACGTAGGGGCCTTGCAGAATGAAAGGGCTTTTTATTTTGTCATTTTCTTAAAAAAAAACCCCACAAAAACGAAAAAACTTTTATTTTGCCTCACAATGTGGTGGTGGGCGGAGACAACGTGACCAAGGCAGCTGAGAAAAAGTAAAGATAAGCATTGCAAAATATGTGTGTATGTATGTATGTATTTATTTATTTATTCCGTATGCAAGAAAAGTCATTCAGGGTGGGGGAGAGATTAATCAGTGAAATAGATTGCTTTATTGGCTCTTTGAACAATTGCAGCACCAATCTTTTTCTTCTATTTGCTCCCCCCTCAGTGTGATACAGAAATATCTCTTAGAAAAATCTATTTCATGTTTTCTAAAGGAAAAGTTTATACTTTAATTAGGTTACACCATGCAGTATTGTTTGTCAGATACAGGATTGTTTTAATTAAATTATTACAGTAATCAGAGGGCATGAACTAGTGATCTGAGAACAGGGCTGGGAGTCAAGAAGTCCTGAGCTGGAACCCAGCCTCTGAAACAGACAGTCTGTAACCTGGGCCATTTCCCTGCCTCAGCTTCCCTATTTGTAAAATATGGGGGTACTAATATTTATGTGTCTCACTGAGAGGTCAGGAGGATGGATTGATGTCTGTGAAGTGGAAACATAAACTAATAACGTAAGTGATATAGAGTCAATAAAATTATATGTACATTCAAACTTGAACAATTTATTGAGCAGCCACTTTTTATTTGCACAAGAAAATTGGAGGCCTCTCTGTGCTGCTTTTCACCAGGATTTAACAACAGCTGTTGTCGTGAGGAGCCATTCTGAGACATTCTTCTGTAACAGCAATGTACAGGAACACGTACTTTTGAAATTACAACTAAATTGCGGTTGACAAATGAACCGAGAACTTCGGGTGATACCTTGGTCGGGTTTTATTTAATCCTTTATCCACTGCCCTGCTAATTTACACAATTAAGTAATGGGCAGTGCGTTTTGTAGTCACTTGTATGTAATAGCGAGGCATCTGGAGATCCAGGATCTCTTATGACCTGCATCATTGTCGTGTTTGAGGTATTATGGCAGGAGTGGCCAACCTGAGCCTGAGAAGGAGCCTGAATTTACCAATGTACATTGCCAACGAGACACAGTAATATGTCAGCAGCACCCCCACCCTCAATTCCCCCGCCTCCAGCTCACCCGATCAGTCCTCCCCATCCCTCCCCACACCTCCCAGTCAGCTGTTTTGTGGCGTGCAGGAGGCTCTGGGTGCGGGGGGAGGAGCAAGTGTGCTGCAGGCTCAGGGGAGGGGGCAGGAGGGAGTGGAGTGGGGGGAGGGCCTGTGACAGAGCTTCCAGTTACTTCAGTGGGTTTGGATCAAGCCCTATATTTGTATTTTCTCTCTCTCTCTCTCTTTACATACGTTATACAGGGCATATGTTATTATACACAGCAGCATTCATTTAGGAATTATCAGCTTAGTCATATAGATACACTTAAGAAAATGTTAGTGTAAAACATGAAATCTACATGCTATGTTTGTTTGGTATATTCTCACCTCCATCTGATTAGAATAAATTAATTAAATTTCACACACTAATCCGCCTGAGCCACAGATGCAAAATATGTCTATTTGATTTTAGCTGATTGAAAATTGTATTTGCACAAAGCTGTGTTTGTGCAATACCCAAGTATGGCTCATGTATCAATACCTAAATTTGCCCTAGTTTGTGGGGTATCATTTACATTTTAATTATAGTATGGAAGTAACTATTTGATGTATCAGTCATTGGATTTTGTCTTTGCAGACACTATATGAAATAATTAGTTGGGGATTTGTATAACCTTGGTATCATGGCCATGGGTAATTCTGCTGGTTTATAATTTTTTTTCAACAGGCTCAGTTGAGTGCCTGGTATTTTTCACCTCCTGGTGTAAACTGTTGTGCCATGCTGCAGGGTACTACTAAAGAGATGGTGTGTCTCACCCCAGAGAAGGGTGCATTTTGCTGGTGGGTGAAGTGGTTAGTGTGATGTATTGTTGTGGTATCACCAGCCCCTGTGTGCCTCATTGTAGAGTACAGCAGTGCCTCAGTTTCCCCCAATGGAATTTCCAGCCCACTCTGCTGACTGACATGGCTCAGCCCTCCAGTCAGATCACTGCATGAGTTCAACTCCCTTCCAGAGTCCAAAGTAACAGTCCAAAGCCAACACAAAATAAAAATCTTTGTCCCAGCAGGGTTCGTTTTCTGCCTGTCTGGGGTTATTTGTTCATCTGCCCAGTAACCTGAGTTACTGGGCAGATGAACATCGGGGGGGCCCATACAGTCCCATGTCAGGGGCTGCCTTCCTTCCTGGGAGACTCTGACAGGCAGTGATCTCACTCCTCTCCTGGCTCCCCACGTGAGAGCTGTAGGTCTGCTCTCCTGCCCAGCCAGGCGCCAGCTAGGGGCTCGCCTCTTTTTAGCCCTTTCCTTCATGATTGGCATCTATGGCGGGTGGGGCTGATAGAGCTGACAGCACTTTGAGAACCCGTCCCAGGTGCATGTGGAGTTGTAAACCCCCTCACCTTATGTATACGTGTGTGTGTATGGTAATTTGTGAAGCCCTTTTCAAAGAAAGGTAAGCATGCAGGTACATGAGAGTGTTTTATTGTTAATAGTATGTCTGACTACAAGCTTCTGGAACAATTGTCCTTCCCCTGATCTCAGCTGCAGGTTGTGGAATGTGGAACACTGTCTTCTAATGGTATTAATTTTAAACTCCTCCTGGTGACACGTAATGCCCTTCCAGTTACAGGTTTGAGCGACCACCAATGAGACAGTGGGTGCTGCATAATTTCTCATCAGGAAGGCTACTATCCGGTCTTTCTAGACCCAATTGCCTACCGAAAAATATCTCCCAAACTCAGTGGGATGGACAGCTGGGCAAACATGCCTGGTGCAGGGTCGCAGATTACTGTGAAACAGTCAGTATCTTTGTGTGGGAGCTGTGGGACATAATGCATTGCAACAGGGGTGGGGTTTCCCTGTATCCCTAAGGGTATGTCTACACTACCTGCCGGATCGGCAGGCAGTGATTGATCTATTGGGGATTGATTTATCATGTCTAGTGTAGACACGATAAATCAATCCCCGAGCACACTCTCCGTTGACTCCTGTACTCCACCGCCGCGAGAGGTGGAAGCAGAGTCGATGGGGGAGCAGCAGCGGTTGACTCGCCACCGTGTGGATGGCCAGGTAAGTTGACTTAAGGTACACCGACAGTTGCATATCTTAGGTCAACACCTCCCCTTAGTGTAGCCCAGGTCTAAGAGGGGAAAGCCTATTGGCTGTGTTTGCCAGAAAACAAGTTTGCCCATCCTAGCAAGACCATGAATGGCATCTTGCCTTAGCAATCTCAGTAGCACTGAAAAGGTAACAGGCAGCATGTTAATCTTTTCTTTTCTTCTTTGCATGGTGCTGTTGGACGCTGAGGCAGCTTCTCAGACAGATTGATGTGTCTGTCACGTCAAATTAAACTCCGGGCAAAGTTGCTTTATTGACTTGACTGTAATGCAAGTATTGCCAAATCTAATACATAGGAATTAAATGACTGTTATATGTTTCAGAGTAGCAGCTGTGTATCTGTGCCTGTCTCTCTATGTTTAGTTGTCTTTCATCCTATAGTCTTGGAGTTCTGCTTGCCTGATGTCATGTCATTTAGTCCAGCAACGCTAACTGTGTATCATTTACAGTATCAGCTGGGCTGACAAAGTAATCTTCTTTCAGAGCAAGGAGAAGTTACAGCAGAAATGTGGCTAAACATAGGACTCTGAATCGCAGTGAGCGAATAGCTTGGTTCAGTGCTGCACCCTTTCTTTGGGGCTGTGTTTCTTGTGGTGGTTTGTTTCCCTCACACACATCCCTGACAGTTACACAATGTAGTGAGATAAGCCAAAGTTTTTAACCAAAAGGGACTTACCTTGGCAATGGATTGGGATTAGGCTGCTTTTTACTTTACTCTGAGATTTGTCCATCACCAAACTTTTATGCCAGGGCAGCAGCCATGGCCAAACAGGATTGTGTTCTCTGTGGGATGAATGTATATGTGTGTGTGTCATTTGAAATGACACTCCGATCAGGGAGTGTTTAAATAATCCACACTCCTTGATCGGAGATAACAAACTGGTTCAGCTTATTTGGACTAACCTTTTCACCTCCCACCTGGTTCTTGCCTACTTTCCCAGACCTGCCTCTGAACATTTCCACTGCTTGCATCCGACGAAGTGGGTATTAGCCCACGAAAGCTCATGCTTCAAAACTTTATAGTTAGTCTTTAAGGTGCCACAGGATTTTGAGTCCATCTCAGGCTGCCTTGGGCATCTCATTTCCTCTGTACCTCTGTCCTGACATCTGTCCTTGGAAACCTCAGGAACTGCATGCTCTTTGCATTTGGAGTCATCTAAAGGGCAGGGAAAAGAAGTTTGATTTACTGCAAAAGACTCCTCTCCACCTAGAAGAGGGAAGAGGAGTGACCTGTGGCAGGGGTTTTTGATTTGTGAATTACAGCAGTTGGAAGAGATCTGTGTATCTTCCCATATCAAGTCCAGCCATTTCAAGAAATCCACAGATTCCTAGTTTGGGATTGAATTGGTCAGAAAGACAAGAAGGTCACTACCAGGTTGAGATTCCTGCTGGCATTTATCACTGGCAAATCCGGTTACCAGACAGCAAGTATGAAAAACTGGGACAGGGAGTGAGAGGGGTAATAGGAGTGGGCTGCAAGCAATGATACTTGGCAGCATTTTTTCACACACTGCACATCTTAAAATGGCGTGGCTGTGCCGCTGCAGTCATACTGCTGTAAGGTGCACTATGTAGCCACTCGTTATTGGCAGTGACCAAGTAAAACCACCTCCAGCCAGAGACGGTAACTTCCCACTGACAAAGCACTGTCCACACCATCGTCGTCACTTTTTGTCGTTAAAACGTTTGTTGTTCAGGGGTGAGGGTGGTTTTTTCACTTCCCCGAGCAACAAAAGTTTTCATGTTGAAAGTGCCAGAATAGACAAAGTCTTTGGCTTCAATAGAAGAAAGCATTTAAGCACGTGTTTTAACTAGACATATACATTGTTCCATTGTAGCTTTGTACTTAAAGTCCAGCTTTGCTAGAGCAAAGCCTTAGTATGGATGGGAGCAGAGTATGTTGTTTAAATGTTAGGAGCTGCGGACTAGAATTCGGGACTCCTGCATTCTCACATGTCTTTGAGAAACTAGATACTTAGTAGAGGCTTTCCCAAGGGGACCTAGAGATCACATGTAAAGATGAGTCATTTTTGACTTACAAATTGTCTCAGTCGTTTTGTGTGTTCTAATTACCAAAGATACTGAGTGTGCGGGTGGGCGGTGGGGATGGCTGACTTTTAAGAGCTAAAATCGACAGTTGAAACTCACTAATGGTGATTGGTAATTGGGCTGCTCTGGAAAGGAACTAAAAATAAATGCTGATGACCCCCAGCTCTGTGTCTTTCTCTCATGACCCAGCCAGCGGGGTGGAACGCTGAGCCCAGCATTGCGTATGGAGTGGGATGGGAAAGAACATGAGCTAGCTGATGTCTGGATATGACTAAAAGGAAGTTGGCAGGTTGAGGGGAGTGACCAGAAGATGTGATCTGACCCTTTTGATGGAGGATGTGCACTCCTCATTCGTTAGATTTCACAATTGGGAGGCAAGGATATTACTGAATCCCCAGGTGCTGACCATAAAGTAGCAGCTTCTAGACAGATTTCTTTTTTCCCCCATCTTCATCAGGAGACAGTTGTCTGACTTCCTGGCTCCGATTTGCTACCAGAACCCATCCCTCCATTGCCTTACGCTTCATTTTCGGCATTGTGATCTACTTGAGCGATACATGATGTTGACTCAGAAAGAGAAGCTGCTCAGAATGTGATACCCCACTTCAGTAAACAGCGAATCTCACGGGCAGTGCCCAACACCAGTGCTTCAGGACCTTCCCTGGCTGCTTAGAAAGTTCAATGTGGAGTTTAAGGGGTCGTTTTTTCCCCATATCTGTCCAGTGGAGAGAATTTGTATTTGTATTTGCTTGATACTGACGCCGGATGTCCATTGGCATGGAAGAGATGGAATTACCTGCCGGGTGTTACCATGAGGGGTCCTCAGATTTGTACCGTCCTCCTGCCATGGTCCAAAATAGCCTGGATTTGTTGATCTCTAGGGAACATTGTATTTGTTTAGCCTGGTGTAGATTTTCACCAAAAGAACAGTGATGAACATGATGATAATAGCGCCTCGCTCTTAGATCACACTTTCCATCAGTAGCTCTCCAAGCACCTTGCAGAGAAGACTAGTATCATTAAAGGGAGTCCAGCACCCAACCCACACTGACTCTCAGAGGGCTCCTAACTGCTCTCCCCACAAAGCTTCGGGGAGCCTGGGGCAGAGAGGCATGATAAGGGCTGGCAATTGTGGGGGTGAGGTTGAGCCTCTGTTCTGTTGCTTTCTGGTTTTGGTGTAGGGGGTAGCAGGTGAACTGTTTGATGTGGGTTGTATTTTTAATTTTATGGCAAAGCTACTGGAGTCACCGAGAGGCTTTCCCTAAACGTAATCTGCCCTTCACAAACACTGCCCAAAGAGACAGCGCCTCCTGGCAAAAATGAAGATACCTTCTCACCCCTTCCCATCCTTGGCCAGAGAAATACGGCAGATGGATCCCATGTGGGAAGGCCACAGTGCCTGCTTGGCTGAAGCTTCTCTTCTCTGCACAGCTGCTTTGGATAGCTTGAGGGGTGGTGCCTGCTTTGTGAAAGAGAAATCCTGGGCTTTGGGAGGAAGGCGGCCGGGAGTGGGGGAGGCAGCTGGATCTGATATCGTGATGAGTGGGTCAAATGTGTTGCACCCACCTCTGCTCTACCTAGAACCATCTTTCCTGGGTGCAAGCTGCTGGGATTTTCTTTTCCGTTGTTGGCAGCTGGGGAAGACTCAGTGCTGGTTTGGTAGACCAGAGAACAGGTTGATCCCAGCATGCTAGCTGTATGTCCTAGTCTCCCTTAGGGACAGTGGCATTGTTTCAGATGAAAATGTGCGGGGGATGGGCAACACTGTGTCAGCATATACAACCATCTCAGTCCCAACAGCATCATGAATGAGAAGAAAAACAAGCAATGATTGTTTTCCTAATGACCAGGCCCAAACGTGGGTTTGCAGGGTAGGAGTGGAAGGCGGAAGACATAATATTGCATATTGACTGATGAAAAGTCAGCGGGGACAAGCCAAGATCAAGGATGCAGGGTGGCGGACCTGCCATCCTGCTCTCCATGGCAAACAGCCTGCCTGGGGAGCAGGGCGAATGGGTCAGTGGAAAGGGGAAGTGTGAGCTTTGTGCAGCAGCGTGCACTGGCAGAGGCGGAGTTCTGGGGGATTGCTCCAGGTGACATGCAGTTGCACTGAAATGCACGGAGGTGGTTAGCCCGTGCACACAGATTTCAGGACTGCTGTGTCCGTAACCTGCCCTGGCAGAGGAAGGAGAATTTCTTGGGAAGGGTGGGGGAGCTGGTGCAGCTCACACGCTTCCTAAGACGCTTCGTGAGAAGATTTCTGAGGCAGATGTTGCTGACTTTACACAGGGTGGGTGGGAAGAGTGTTTAGCAGGAGGATGGGGGAGGGAAAGAAAAGGAAGGTGGAATGGGGGGCTGTGTGGAGAGGAAAGGCAGGATATGACAGCTCCGCCTTCTCATAAGGGCACTGAGTGACCAATCCCCCTCAAATGATCATCTCTGACTCCCACTTACCCCCCATAGCCCCGAGCACGAGGGTAAGATCTCGGGCGGCTTCTCCCTAGTCTTTTAAAAGCCAGTTGATGAAATATCAGTGAGCGGGAGTGTGGGAGAGCAGAAATTTGGCAGCAGTCCTGCTTCCTCTGCTAGAACATTGTATTTTATTATTGTGGGTCTGATGTAGACTGGATTTCAGAGACATTTCTCGCTCTCGCCCTTCTGCTAACCTGTTCATTTGTCTTGCTAACAGTTGCATAGAGGAGGGGTGCGAGGGTGTGCTTGCGCAAAAACAAGTGTGTAGTACTAACCTGCCTTCTAAACTGCATAAGGGAGACTTATTCCATTCCCGTCTCAGAAAATAACCAAAGCAGTTTCCAATGGGACTTGAACTGAGGCTGCCAGGTGAAAAGCAAGGGGCCTGATTCGACTCTCAGTTTCACCAGTGTAAACTGGGAGTAACTCCACTGAACTCAAGTTATACTGGTGTTGGACAGATGCAAGTTCAGAATCACACCTGGTATATTTAAACTGCAAATAATCCCCACTCCCCTCCCAAATTTCCTTTCATTTGTTTCTGAAAACCTTAAATTCGCTTGATTTTCAAAGGTACTGAGTACACAGCGCTCCAGTTCACTTCAGTGGGCATGGAGGGTGCTGAGCACCTCTACAAATCAGGCTCTGGGATCCTTGGAACAGAGAGAATTTTTAATACATAATTTGCCTTTCACCATCTGCACTGTTTGTTGTTTGCAAGTCACTCAGCTTGGACCATGACACTAGTCTTCAGTGTCTTGTTACTTTCACTTCTTTGTTCTCATCAGTGTCACAGTGCTACAGTGTTTGGATTGCAGATACTGCAGGGCGGTATTTAAAAATCGGTTGCACCCTGTTCTTATTTTGTGGGAGGAGAGGTAGTGTGCGCAAAATATGTTCTGTTAAGATGAGATAGTGTGGATCGGATTCTGATCTTGGTTACTGAATGGTGGTGTAAATTGTAAATTCAAAGTAACTCCATTGATTTAAATGGTGACACTCTGAATTTACATCTGTGTAGCTAATCTTACAGTTTGACCCATAGATGGGTTGGGTCTCTCTTGGGTTAGGGTTGATAGGTGCAATATGTACCTTTGTGAAACATTGCCCCATTATGGTCTGGATTGACAAAGTGCCCTCGTTCAGAGGAAATATAGAACCAATTTGATATGGTCTTTAAAAATCACATGCTTTTTTTTGGATGTGTGCATGCAAGACTAGAGTTGGAAGGTTCACTGCCCTAACCAAATGCCAATTAGAGAAACTAGATGCCCACCCTAGCTTCAGCTGAATGTAGTAAACTTTTCGATCTTTTGTTCTAAAGCAGGGGTCTCAAACTCAAATGACCATGAGGGCCGCATGAGGACTAGTGCACTGGCCCGAGGGACGCACCACTGACACACACACACACCCTCGCTGCCCCGGCTCCGCCCCCACTCTACCCCTTCCATGAGGACTAGTGCACTGGCCCGAGGGCCACACCACTGACACACACCCTGCCCTTGCTGCCCCGGCTACGCCCCCACTCCACCCCTTCCAAGAGGTCCCACCCCTGCCCCACCTCCTCCTCTGAGCACGCAGCTCCACATTCCCTCCTGGAAAGCGCTAGGCACCACCAACAGCTGTTTGGCAAACAAAGCAAGAGCAATCTAGGAAGTCCAGAGCTAGAAACACGCGCGGCCCAGCCAGGCAGCAGAGAAGCCTCTGCTTCTGGCCCCTCCCTCCCGCAAACTGCTATGGGGGGGGAGTGATGACAGGAAGCTTGGCGGGCTGCAGGGAAGGGCTTCGCGGGCCACATGCGGCCCCCGGGCCGCATGTTTGAGACCCCTGTTCTAAAGTGTGATGCAGACGTATTTTGCATTGTTTAAGTGCTGCCTTGTAGATTGGTAGTTCCTTGGTCACGTCTTCTCTTCTGCTTTTGCAACACCAAATGCTTGAGAAGAAAAAATAATAAATAATAAAACAAGTTCCACTCCACCTGCTGTTGCCTGTATAGACAAGGGGAGACTGTCTTTTTGATACCCATTTGCATTCATGGAAGTGGGGAAGGGGACTGATGGAGTACTCAGGAAATACTGGACTGCTTCCTTGGTGTTTGTATGAAGTATTGTTATAGCTATTTTGGTCCCAGGATATTAGAGAGACTCCTAGATCACTAGACCAGTCTTCCCAGGGAGTCTCAGGCAGTCCCCTTAGATCCCCCAGTCTATCTCTTGCCACCCAGACAAACTGAATGATATGATTAAAGGGGTTACTTGAATCTAAAATCACACCGCATCAGGTTTGTCCGAGTCCCAAGAGATCAATCACTTACCCCAGATCAACTGGTACTCCAGATCTTACACCAAAGATGATGCTGGCAGCCAATTCTATAGGAAACTAACTAGAGGTTTATTAGTTTAGAAAGAGAATGAGAGTTATTAACAGGTTAAAGCAGGTAAAATATAACAACAGGTAAATCCCAGTTGGTAACTGAATGGTGATGTAATGCACTGCCAGTTCCCAAATGTCTTTCAGGGCTACCCAGAATAATTCTGGGGAGCTCCATCTTCTTGTTCAGTTATTCTGCCCTGTTAGAATCCAAACAGTCCAAAGATGATGGATCATTTTTTGTACCCCTATTTCTAGCTCCTTTACACAGAAAGCAAGCTGGCAGTGTCTTTACCCACTCAGGCTTTTCCTTTCATGCCAGAGAAAGGGGAATTGCATTTTGAATCTTTGACCTTTGCTCATTACATACAATGACTACTTGCTTTGAAGCTAGCACTCTTCTTCAAGGCTTCGCCCCTGTGTGACGGGGTTCGACTCACCACAGCAGTGCCTCCTGCTGGCCATCCTGGGAATTAGCTCGGGGTTGCCAGTGCACCCTCCTCAGGTGGTGTCTTGTCCGTCATCACTCATGTCTAGGATCCATGTCGCTTCCCGGACCACGTTGTCCTTTTCTGGACATAGCCCCCCCGGCTGTGCTCCACTCGGTTCTTTCCCCCCTTCGAGGGGACTGACAGTCCTCTGTCCAACCCCTTGCCTCAGTCCAAGTTCTAGCCATTGGTCTCAGTGGCAAACTGCAGTCCATGTTCTGGCCACTTCCCTCGGTGGCTGTGGGGGGAAAAGGGTGGAAGGGGGAACCCGGGCCAACCCGCTACTCCAGGCTCCGACCTATGGACTCTATAGCCGGCAGCCAAATACTGACCCTCCTCCAACTCCTCCATCTCCTTCCCTGGGCTACTTCCCCACAGCTCTAGCACCTCCTCTGCCCTTGTATAAGGGTCTCAGCTTGGGCAGCCCTCAACCTGGAGCTCTCTCATACTCTGCTGACCCTGCCCAGCACTGCTCTGTCCATGGTCCTGGACCATCAGGGAAGCAAGACCTGCAGGCAAGAAAGCAAGGTAAATTCGGTAAAGGATGCTGGAAGTGGGCCTCACTCCTCCCCCCCCCCCTTGAATTTACCTTGTTTTCTTGCCTGCATATTTATACCTGCCTCTGGAGATTTCCACAACATTCATCTGATGAAGTCGGTCTTAGCCCACGAAAGCTCATGATCCCTAAGATCTGTTCGTCTATAAGGTGCTACAAGACTCTTTGATGTTTTTCTTTGACGCTGTTGCAAGGACTTGGGATGCTGTACACGGGTAAACTACCTTTGTGATTTTGACTTGACAGCGTAGTCTCCTAAAATGCCAGTTGTCAGCTTGCTTTGCTGTGGCATCGCTTTCTCCACTCTGTGCGCATATATGCACAAAACTTCAATCCGTTTCTCCTGCACCACCCTTCTGTGACACCCGGAGAATGAAACACCCTACATGCAACTTTCAAAGAAACCACCTTTGGGAGCTGATTTACCGGATTGAATTACCCAAGTTATCTGGCCAAGATATGTCACTTAAATCCTGCTACAGAAAGTGCTGTGAGACCTGGGATGATCGCAAGTGGTTGGGTATTTGGTTTCATAGCTTGTCAAAAAAACCAGGCCTTCAGCAGTGCAACACTCTGTAATTTTGTATTGGAGCAGTAGCCTAGAATTGTCATAGGGACAAGAGTGTCCCCTACTGGAGTCAAAACATCACTTCCCTGCATGCAACACCAATTTTTCTTGGAGATATCCCATCCACGTACAGTTCTGTCTTACTCCTACTTACCATGTGGGTGCTGACATAATCACAGTACATGGTGGGTACAACTGCAGACTTTTGCCTCCTCTGCAGTCTTGCATTTGCTAGAAGAACCAGTGAAATGTATTTTATTGGCTGGCAGCTTTCGGAGTTCTGAGGAGAGCTCGCCCATCTCCCACACTGTTGTTCATCTCGATCTGACTGTCATTGCTATCTAGGCATACTTGCTTGTCACACGGTCATTATCTTTCCCGTTCGCTCGTGACTCATCATAACACTGGAAGCCCTCCAACGCAGTGCTGGTGAGGGTAATCTCATGAATGATGTATTTCATCAGCTGGGGTCACACACTTTCGTTCATTTTTATGACTAACCTTTTATCCAAAACACTTTTTGGTTAGCAAGATTATACTTTAAGATTTTGCTTAAGACATTCATAATTTAGAGACAGAAAACAAAATACCCAACAACATTGGTGATTCTCTTTGGAATCCATCTTGCACGGTAACAAAAGGTTTAAGGATGTCTTTCTTTCTGTTGTTCGATGAGCTGATTGTTGTATGACATCACTTTCTGTTTATCACAAGGGCAATGCCAAAATAAGAACAAAAATCCATTGTTCGTGTTGCCATTAGTAATTTAGATTATTGAAAGAACAATTTAAAGGGATTCTAATGATGAGTGCATTAATAAAACCTAGATATTAATAAAAGCTTTTTAAAATAAAAAAACTGAATTAATGTATGTTACCAATAAATGTTTAGATTTTTAAAGCTTAAACACACAGTCACTTGTCACCCTTTGTGTTGCCTGTTTACACTTTGCATTTCCTTTAGTTTGAACTATGACTGTAGGTAGGTCAGTTTCATGGACTGTTCTTCTGCATTGCTGCAGTGCTATAATATTTTGGTTGCAGATGCTTCTTGGACTATTTCAGTGCAAACTATAAAAACTGGTTTTAGTGAAGTTAAATATATGCAATCATGAAAATACTGTGGGAAACATTTTAAATCTCCTCTTTTCCACCACCTAAGCTACTTGAATGTCCCTATAAAAGGCAGGTTGAAACCACCCTAATGCATCTTTACAGCACAAAGAATGAAACGTGGATTAGGCATTCCGTGTTGCGAGGGCGGGCGATGGGAGTAGATATGAAAGTTTTGAAAGTGAAATGTGATTTTCCATTTGGCTGATTTATTTCAGTCAAAAAATGAATTGTCTTAAAATTCTCCTAATCCACTCTGGGTAAAAATGATTCAGATTGTTTGTGTTTTAATACCTCTTAAACTGCGTCTTGGTAATAAATCAGAATTATGCAAAACCTTTAATATTTTCCTCCTCGTCAATTTAAAAGTAGGAACATTCTTAATTATAAAACTACCCAGCTGAAACCAAAATTCCACGTTACCAAAATTAGAAGTTGCTTAATTCCTACCACAAGACAGCTAGGGTTATTTATTTTTCAGAACACTCATCTTTTTTCTTTTTCTTTTTTTTTAAATATTAAATTTAAAGTATACTTTGTAGTGAAGTAAGGAGTCCAGCAGAAAGTCCTGGAAGCTATTTTTCATGCAACAGATGCAGAATGGGCACATCAAGTTTCCACATATTGTCCTTTCCAATATACTTAATTGATGACTGGGAAAAGACCACCCCAGTGGGAAGGACAAGGATCGAACTCTCTGATGAGACAGCTAGCAGCTCTGCTAATTGTGACCATTGGCTTTTAATTGTGCTCACTCAGAACTTGACTGAGATCTTACCAATTTATTTCATGAAGGCCATCAAACTGACAAATATCCCCCAAATCATGTTCACCTAAAATTGATTCATATTGCTGACCCTGGAGTGAAAGGCTCCTTATATTCAAGTCTTGAGGCTTCCAAATCTCCCTCCGCTAAATAAGCTTGTGTTTTTAATTTTACATGTAAAGTTGCTATATACATTTCACCATGACGTTATTGATCAGTGTTATTATATTTAAAATGTTACTTCATAAGTAATATTTTGTACAAAGATTATTATAATAGCACGTAGGCTGTTACTACAAAATAGATCCTGTCTAACTCAATTTCTTTTTTTATTGAGAATACAGGTTTGGTAAATAAGGATAATAGTATTGACGTAATACACTTATATTTTTGTAAGGCGTTTGACTTGGTACCACGCAGTATGTTGATTAAAAAAGTAGAATGATATAAAATTAACATGGCATACATTAAATTAATTAAGAACTGGCTAATGGAGAGGTTTCAAAATATAATTGTAAATGGGGAATTGTCATTGTGTGGGTGTGTTTCCGGTAATAGGTTTTGGCCCCATGCTATTTAACACTTTTATAAATGACATGGAAGAAAGCATAAAATTATCAGTGAGAAAGTCTGAAGATGACCTGAAAATAATAAAAAGACAATAAAATATGTGTTTTAATATGACTAAATGTATATGTCGAGGGACAAAGAGTGCCAGCCCTACATACAGGATGGAGGACTCTCTCCGGGGAAGCATTGCTTCTGAAAAACTTTTCGGGGTCATAGGTAGATAATCAGCTTCACATAAGCTCCCACTGCCGTGCTGTAGCCAGAAAGGCTAGTGCGATCCTTGGATGCATGAAGAGGGGAATCTCCAGTAGGAGTAGAGAGGTTATTTTGCCTCCATATTTGGCACTGGTGCAACCGCAATACTGTGTCCAGTTCAAGTGTCCAAAATTCAAGAAGGATGTTGATAAATTGGAGCGGGGTCTGTAAGAGGGGTACCCTGGTCTCTGTGCTCTTGAGCACCGAGAAAAGGACTCTTAACTTGCCAAAACCCACTTAACTTAGCTGCTTCCCAGCCCAAATTAAGTTCCACACCCCATTTTTACCAGTGGGGTTCTTAGGGTTACCAATCGCTGCCACCATTCGGGTATACTTCCAAAACCTTGGTGGGGCCCCCAAACTTCCCCAAACCCCTAACCCTGTCTTCCTCCCTGGAAGCCAAAGTCAGACACCTGGAGGCTGCTTTTCCTCCCCCCTGCACCCTGTCCCCCTCCCCAGGAGCCAGAATCAGGCACCTGGAGGCTGATTTCCCCCTCCCCCTGCACGCTGTCCCCCTCCCTGGGAGCCAGAATCAGGCACCTGGAGGTTGCTTTCCCCCTCCCCCGTCTAACCTGACAGTAATGAAAGACAGTCTCCACACTCCAGCTATGCACTTAGCTGCCCTGGTCCCTATTTCCCTTCCCTTCTCCCTTCGCAGACTGGAAGCAAAGAAAACCCTAAGGGAAATAAACCACACGGTTTTATAACTAGAAGATTTAATAAAGAAAAGGGAATGAAACAAAGATACAATACACTTTACAATTTGGGGTTCTCTAGCTCCCTTCTGAAACGGAAAGAAACACCCCAAAAGGCACAGGCTTAAAAGAATTAAATGACTATACTCACAGTACAGCTAATCAGAAATATAAGAAGAAAATAGAACCATCTTTATAGCCAAAGATGGCCTAGGACCCTTGCCAAGCTCCATGGCAAGCCAGAAACGAACTGAACTAACTTCCTGCTTTACCTCATGGTCCCGAGGCTCTGACGACACTGTTGTCTCAGATAACAAGCCCCACCCAGGCAAGGCACACTCCACACTTATGACAGGGTCCAAGAAGAGACATGGGAATGAGTAAAGGATTAGAAAGCATGCCTCATAGTGATAAACTCACGGAGCTTGATCTGTTTAGCTAAACAAAGAAAACGGTAAGGCGTGACTCGATTACAGTCTGGAAGTAGCTACATGGGGAATAAATATTTAATAATGGGCTCCTCAGTGTAGCAGAGAAAGGTATAAAAAAATACAGTGCCTGAAAGTTGAGGCTAGAGAAATTCAGGCTGGAAATAAGACACAAATTTTTAACACTGAGAATAATTAACCATTGGAACAATTTACCAAGGGTTGTGGTGGATTCTTCATTATGGAGAATTTTTAAATCCTGTTTGGATTTTTTTTTCTAAATAATATGCACTAGGAATTATTTTGGGGAGCAGGTAGGGTTCTGGGGGTGGTGGTTAGGGTGTGGGGGGGGGTCTCGGGAGGGGGCCCTATGTTGTACAGGAGGTCAGACTATCTATCACAATGTTTCTTTCTGGCCTTAAAATCTGTGACTCTATATCTTCTTTTCTTCAGAGCTCAGTGCAAGACCCCTTTTTGGTAGTATTCCTCTAAGAGCCTAGTGGTAGACAAGATGCTCCTTGAAATGAGTAATATAGTCTAACTACCCTACGCGCATAGAAATATGAAGAAAACTCAGATCATGGTCCAGCTCCTGAAGAATAATAGATTAGATGCAATGATAATGGTTCCCTAGAAAACACATAGAATTATCCATTTTATTGTGTGGTATATTGAGGCGCCAAGAGGTAAAGTGATTTGTGGAAGATCACATATAGTGTCATTGGCAGAGAACGTAGGGGTCTTCATTCCTAGCCTTCTGCTCCAACCACTAGTCCCCTGCGATGAGATGAGATGGGGATGGTATAACTTGCACTATGTCCCTGGCAGAATCCTACCCTTCTAAAAGTTAAGGACAAACTGTAGAAATACAGAAATGGCTTGATTGTCGAATTAGGCATTCACCTAGCACAGGTTGCTGTACTCTTCTTCAACCGCAGCTTATTAGAACATATGCTAAAGAAGGAAACAAAAGAGAATAAAAACAAGTTAATTAAAATAACACAAGGCAGGTCTGATTGAACCTTGATTACAATATGAAAATACATTTATATTAATGTTTCCTCTTTTTTTTATTCATAAGCCATTTCTTGTTGGTATGCAGAACTATTCCTAAAGCCAAGTTCTGCTTTGTTTACATGTACTGAATTTCAAGGCAAGTTTTTTTGATGGGGGGGACGGGACACTGAGTCATTTTGAAATTGGACTGGACAAAGCACCCAAGGACATACTTTATTTTGTCCAGAGTGTGGTCTTGACTAAAAAGTCTTCTCCATCTCTAAGCTGTGATTTGAGTTCAATACACGTGGATGACATCCTAAAATCCACCCACCTCACATACTGCACTCAGAGGAAATGTTGCTCCCTTCCTGGGTTGTATCCTGCAAACCATCCTATATATACCACAAGGTCATGTTATCTCTATATAATAAGGTTCCGGGAATGTCAGTGTGTGTCACTGTGAAGGCTATTTTGTCTGTTGTGTCCATGGAAAGCAATAGAAGAAGCTAGAAGCATGGTTGTGGGTATGGACAGCAGGTATAAGAGGCTTGGGGAGATTACGACTCCCCAAACGGGGCTAGGAATGCGGGATGCCACCTTTGGAGCCCCACCACCAGAAGCTCCCGAGAAGTGGAGGAGCCACCAGCGTCCAGAGCATGGCCCGACCCTCACTTCTGCTCAGTCTCTTCCTCTATGGCCCTACTCTCTTTCCTTCCCCCTGAGACCCCACCCTCACTCCGCTTCTCCCCACCCTCTCTGCCGCTTCCCCCCCCCCACCCCCCCGAGGCTCCCTCTTCCCTTGGTTCTCTGGGGGAGGGTGCAGAGATGTGCAAGCCGTGGGCACAGGTCCTGGGGGAGTGGGGAGAAAGCAGAGAGCCACTAGCAGGGGAGATTTGGGGGAAGAGGTGGAGTGGGGGTGGGGCCTCAGGGCAGAGCGGGGAAGAGACCGAGCGGTGGTGGGGCCTCGGGGGGCAATGGCCCCCTTGCCGGAGACTCCCCCCTTCCAGGGAGCTTCCACTGCTTCCGCCCAGCCTCCCCAAATGCAAGAGTAACGTGTCGCCTATGGCTGAGGGCTCTTCTTTGTTCGGAATATCACCAGGCCAAATCAGCATTGGGTTTTGCAGTCTGTTACCATCCAGATTTTAACTTCTCAAGCCACTTTGGCTTTACAGATTACACCCATATGATGTACAGCTACAGGAAAGCATGTAACTATGCCATGCCAAGGGTCCTAGACCAGAGGTGGGCAAACTGCGGCCCACAGGCCAAATGCAGCCCGCCAGCCATTTGTATCCAGCCCGCGAGCTCGTCCGGGGGCGCGGAGCCAGTGGCCCTGTGCTCCCGGCCGAATGCTGGGTGCCGCAGGGCCCTGTGCTCTCCCGCCGGGGTATGGGCGGGCGGAGCTTGGCGGACCGCCAGCCGCTGTGCCCCGCGCTCCCCGGCTGGGGTGCCAGGCGAGTGGAGTGTGGCTGGCTGCGAGCTGCAGAGCCCCGTGCTCAGGCTGGAGCATCCAGCTGAACATAGTAAGTAAGGGGGGGCTTAAGTGGTGTGGTTGGGGGTGGCGGTTAGGGTGGGAGTGGGGCTCGGGGGGGCAGTCAGTGAAGAAAGAGGGGGGGCTGGGTAGCAGGTGGGCTTCTGGGGGGTGGTTCGGGTGGGGGGTCTCGGGAGGGGGCAATCAAGGGACAAGGAGCGGTTGGGGGGAGGGGTTTGGATGGTTTGGAGGTTCTAAGGGGGCCAGTCAGGGGGCGGAATGTGGGTGGAGGTCAGATGGGGGATGGGCCAAGCTGTTTGGGGAGGCACAGCCTTCCCCACCCGGCCCTCCGCACGATTTTGAACCTCAATGTGGCCCTCGGGCCAAAATGTTTGCCCACCCCGTCCTAGACCAGGGCCGGCGACAGGGTGGTACTACGGGTACAGCTGTACCGGGCCCCCCGACTTTAGGGGGGCCCCGGTACACCGCTGTACCCGTTGTGTCCCCCCTTGTCATCGGACCTGGAGAGCGGGGACCTGGAGAGCGGAGAGCGGCTCTCCCCGGGACAAGCGCGCCTGGCCCCGGCAGGAGCAGAGAGCCCGGCCGGCGGCAGCAGCGCTGTCCGGGGGAAGGAGGGGGAGAAAGGGCGGCTCACGCCGCTCTCGCTCCCGCTGCCGCCAGCTGTCAGCTGGCGGGGGGGGGGGAAGTGCCAGCTGGGCTGGGGGGGACGGGCTGGGCCGGGGGGGCCCCCATCCGCTGTTGGCTGGGCTGGGGGAGGCAGCTGGGCTGGGGGGGCCCCCATCCGCTGTCGGCTGGGCTGGGGGGGGGGGGCGGCTGGGCTGGGGGGGCCCCATCCGCTGGCGGCTGGGCTGGGGGGGGCCCCATCCGCTGTCGGCTGGGATGGGGGGGGCCCAAACTATCGGGCCCCCAAATTTCTGTCGCCAGCCCTGTCCTAGACCATTGTGGTAGCAGAAGAAACTCAACCAGTCAGTACTCTTACTCTTCAAATAATTTGCATGCAGCAGATTGTAGATTACTTGGTCCCAGTGCCATACCTTCGTGTCCACCTTCCACCCACATAAATCTCCCAAGACAGCCCGCCTCGCCACAAATCAGCACAACCACCTACACCACAACACAATCAGCAGTAATCCCAAACACACACAGCCCTTCAGCGTAGCACACACCCCTCTTTTACCAACCACACAAATCCCCACGACTCTCCCAGCACAACATAAACCACACTCCCAAATCAATTAACCACCCATGTACCAACATAATTAGCACACACAATAACCCCAAACATCACTCTGAAGCCTAGAATGCCTGTTGTGTTGTTGTAAAGTACAAACGTGGCCAAGAGCTCTTTTCGTTGAGAATATCTCCCAGTTCTTCTTCGAGTGCTTGCTCTCTAGTTTGAATATTAGGAAAACCTATGTCACTGGGAGGGTGGTGAAGCACTGGAATGGGTTCCCTAGGGAGGTGGTGGAATCTCCTTCCTTAGAGGTTTTGAAGGTCCGGCTTGACAAAGCCCTGGCTGGGATGATTTAGTTGGGGATTGGTCCTGCTTTGAGCAGAGGATTGGACTAGATGACCTCTTGAGGTCTCTTCCAACCCTAATATTTGATGATTCATGCTGATTCCATTCTAGGTGTGTGCATGCCCATGTGTGTGATCGCTGGAGATTTTTTCCTTCGCGGTATCCATAGGACTGGCTGTGGGTGCCCCCTTCAGTGCTGCGTTCATGTTTCAGTATATCAGGCACTGCCGGCACTACGCCCTTCTTGCCACCCATGGTGGTTAGTTGAGCGCTTTGCCTTGCATAGCGTGAGCTAGGGGTTTCATCTCTTCTGACTTCGAGCCTTACGGCCTTGTAAGTAGTTTTTTTATAGTAGTTAGCGTTAAATAGTGGGGCCTCAGACTCATTTGGGGTGCATGCACAACTAGAATGCAATGGACATGAGCGACACATCTCAAGGAACAAGAGTTACGGAAAGCTGGTAACCGGTTGTTTTTTTCAATCATTACTGGGATTTCCTGGTCTGTTACTGGCCAAGTTTTAAGTTCTCAGGCTCTTTCAGCTCTTTTACACACATGACTTTAAAATGACACCCATACGACAGCACTGCCTTTCAGCCACTGGTGGGTGTTTAAGCTTTTAATCAAAATCTGCTCTGATAGTTTGTTGTATTCAAAGGCTGGCGAGAAGAGTCATATTCTGGGGGAAACCATCTTTTTTTATCTGTGTATTCCTTTCTTCTGCTTCTTTTCTTCTTCTTTGTATTATGTAGCATCTAGGAGTTCCAGTCAAGTATTAGGTCCCAGTTGTACGATACACTGCGCAAATACAGAACAAAGAGATATGCCTGTCTGCAACAGCTTTCAATCTAAGTAACATGTTGTATGCTGTAATTATAATGAGAGTGATGCAGGGCAAGCACGATTTTTGTTGATTTTTTCAAGGCAGGACAAAGTAATAACTAGACCAGGGGTCTCAAACTCAATTTACTTGGGGGCCGCTGGAGGCAGAGTCTGGGTGAGGCTGGGCCGCATCAGGTATTCCACAAGAAAAGCTTTGTTTAAAAAAATCCAATCTTCTCAAATGTCTTTATTTTTATTTTTTTAACACAAAATAAGATGAAAAAATAAATAAACAAATTAAGAATTAATAAGTAAATAAGTAAATAAATCAGTAATAAATAAATAAAATAATAATAATTAGATTTCTCTAGTCAGCAACTATGTGTGGTTTCTTCAGTCTTCTATATCTGCTGTATTCAGATTTAAACGTCTTTATTAACAGTTCTTTAACCTCAATGGGTTCTTCTGAACATGGCTTCTCTTGCCTACTCCTTGCTGCTAGAGACCTGGCAGCGCTTCCTCTCGCATAGCTGAGCCACATTTGTCTTGAGGGAGGAAGCAGTTGAGACCCTCAGTATGGCTTGAAGATGATCATCAGTAAGTCTGGACCTGTACTTGGACTTATTGAAGTTCAAGGTGGAGAAGAGCTTTTTGCACAAGTATGTGCTCCCAAAAAGGCACATGGTCCGCTTGAACATTCGGGAAAGCTCAGGGAAGCTGGGGGTCAATTCTCTCAAAAATTGCCCAAGCTTGTCTGCTTTTCCACTCACCTCCCTGAACTTGGCTTTGAGGTCAGAGTTGCACTGCAGGTCAATGAGCTCCATTTGAAGCACAGGAGGGGCATCTTGCACATCAAAGGAGAAGGGGTCCGCAAAAATTTGAAATGTGGCTCTGTGCGTCTTGAAGTCTGCAAATCTGTGATCAAATTCCTCCTGTAGCTTCAAAATGGCATCAACATACTTCTCACCACTGAATGGTGTGCCTGCATCCACGAGTGCCTTGCATTCTGGGAAACGGCAAAGGTTTGTCTGAGAGAGCTGGGCTTTCCATAACACAAGTTTTGTGGAGAATCCTCTCACGTAGTCATAGGCAGCACTGACGAGTTGCCCCTGGCCTTGTAACTTCTTGTTCAGTACATTAAGCTCATGTGTGATATCAACAAGAAAAGCTAAGTCCATGAGCCATTTGGGATCACTTAGCACAGGAACAGCCACCCCATCCTTCTCCATGAAGGCTTTCACTTCTGCTCTCAACTCAAAAAATCTCTTCAAGGCGTTTCCCCTGCTGAGCCAACAGGTGTCGGTATGTGACTGCAGACCACATTAGGCTACATTATTTCCTTACTTTTCTTTTATCTCGCCGCGTACGCATCACTTTGATTTATTTTGTCAGAGAGAGACATATATACGTATAATGTCCTGCTGGGCAGCAACTTAAAAAACTTTTTTTTGGAAGTGTTGTGAACGCAGCACGCTGGGACGAATGTCTACGTTTGCCTAATAGAAACGAGGCAGCCAGCCAGGCACGGAAGAAAACTCTCCATGGCAATGCTGCTGTAACTCTGTTTCAGTTTGTTTCTCTGCTTGCATGAAGCCCGGTTGATGTCCCGCCCCCCCGCCCCTGAGAGCCAACGTGATTGGTAGGTTCGTTCAGCTCCGCACACAACATTGTAAAGTGCCATTCATATAAAACTCGCGGGCCGCACTAACATTAAACTTTCATATTAAGGTGGGGGGCCACAAAATATCATCTCGCGGGCCGCAATTGGCCCATGGGCCGCGAGTTTGAGACCCCTGAACTAGACCATTCCCTACAGGCCTTTGTCTCCATCATTGGAGGTGTTGCAGGGTGCCCTCTCGAATCCCGTAGAAACGAAGCTCACACACAGTGGCTAGATGGAAAGTGGTGAGTTTATTGGAAGGTAGTGACATCACAACACCTGGGGGCCCCAGCTGCAGGCTGTCACTGATGAGGGACCTGGCACATCCAAGCGATGCCCAGGAAAGGAGCCCAACACACAAGGGTGTGTCAGCACAGAAATACTCATGCTCATTTACATCTCATACATAAACATATCTCATAAATAGTAAGCAGCAAGCAAGATTGGTTGATTACATGCTGTTCAGCCCTTGTTGATTATACGCTGTCCTGACTCAGTTTACCTATTTAGTTTCACACACACTCGTTCTCACACAGATGGGGTACACAACTCACACAGCTGAGAAACTGTTCTCAGACACATACACATGAGATAACAGAAACACAAGGCCTTTCCCTTGCTGATAACCTTATTATGCCGTCCCCTGGAGGCGACTCAGAAGCGTAACTACGCCCCCTACCGATTGCTGTCACAATAATCTTCCGCTCACTACAGGAGGTTTTTAAGAATGGGTTAGACCAGGTGTGGGCCTGTGAGCGCCCGCTGGGGAGGGGTGTCTGGGGCTTGTCCTGCTCTGGTGCTCCAGCCAGGGTGCTGGGTCAGGGGCCACACCATGCAGCTCCCAGAAGCTGCGGCATGGCTCCGCTCTGGCTCCTACGCACTCTAATGGCCCCTCTGGTGCTCCAGTGGAAGTTGCAGGGGCGGTGCCTGGCTGCGGCTCCGCGTAAGAGCCAGAGAAGTGACATGCCACTGCTTCCAGGAGCCGCTTTGAGGTAAGTGCCACTCGGGACCTGCACCCCTGAGCCTCTCCCCACGCCCCAACCCTCTGCCCCAACCCTGATCCCCCTCTCACTCTTCAAACCCCTCAATCCCAGCCCGGAGCCACCTCTTGCACCCCAAACCTCTCATCCCCAGCACCACCCCGAAGCTCACATCCCAGCCCCCACGCCCCCAGCTGGAACCTACACCGCTTCCCGCACCCCTGCCCCAGCCTTGATCCCCCTCCTGCCCTCCAAACCCCTTGATGCCAGCCCAGAGCCCCCTCTTACAACCCAAACTCATCCCCAGCCTAGAGCCCCCAGCCAGAGCCCTCACCCCCCACGCACCCCAACCCCGATTTTGTGAGCGTTCGTGGCCAACCATACAATTTCTAGTCCTCGATGTGGTCCTCAGGCCAAAGAGTTTGCCCACCCCTGGATTAGACAAATGCCTGTCAGGAATGGCTTAGTTATTACTTCGTCCTGCCTGGAGTGCGGGGGACTGAATCAGATGACCTGTTGAGATCCCTTCTAATCCTACACTTCTATGATACTTTGACGCTTACTTCAATTATATCTTCTTAATAATAAAGTGTACCTCCACCACCTTGTAACAGTGGACTCTAAAAAGGTTAGGTATCATTTTACCCTACCTTTCTGCCTTCTTCACTGTCCCGTCTGAACACCTTAATACAGATTGCATTAACTAATCACAGTCTAGTCTGATTTCCTCCCTGCTTCCCAGAGACCACCATTCTTGTTCTCCCTACCATATGCTACTGCTTTTCCCTCTCTGTTTTTTTTTCCGCCTTGTCATTCTTTTCCTCCCTGTCCTCTTCTATCTTTTTGGTTTCAGTTTAATAGAGCTGAGGTGAAGAAGTCACTTTCTTTTTTGCTCTGGAGACCTTGAGGCTAAAAGAAAGTTACAGAGCCATTGGCCAGCTTCCAGGGACCTCATGAGTTTGATCCTATTCTGGGATAGTTTCATCGGCCCAGTGGGGTGTGGCTTTCTTGGAGATTGTGGTCTTTGGGAGCACGTTGTTATCTGAGAGAGTGTTGGCCAGTGCCATAAAGATGAAAATTGAAACCTTGTGTTCTTTGGGAAGCTGGGGTTGTGAGCAGAATGTCGGGGCAGTGTGGGAGGGAGAGCCATTCCCGATAACCACTGGTCTCCAGTGCTCCAGAACAACGGAAGGCTGTTTAATATTGGTGTGGTCAATCCTGTTAGTAATGTGAGTTGCACAAATTCAGCCAGTTTGTCCTGATGATGTGAATCACAATGGCCAGTTCATTATCCAGCAGTTCAGGGCACTGATTTCTTACAGGCTGAAGATGGAAGAAGTTGTTTCCGGACGCTGTGGCTATTCGAGAGTTCAGGCCGTTCATATAGACCCTATGGCTACGAGCTAAGGCAGGGGTCGTCAACCTTTCAGAAGTGGTGAGCCGAGTCTTCATGTATTTACTATTAATTTCAGGTTTTGCGTGCCAGTCATACCTTTTAACGTGTTTAGAAGGTCTCTTTCTATAAGTCTGTAATATAGAAACTAAACTGTTGTATGTAAAGTAAACAAGGTTTTTAAAATGTTTAAGAAGCTTCATTTAAAATTAAATTAAAATGCAGAGCCCCCCCCCCAGACCAGTGGCCAGCTGCCTTTCAAATACATGCTGATCTCATACCGACATAGTGTCATAGAGAGTCATATGCAGAACTTCCAAACCTCGGTATGGTTTCAGATTTCTAAACTTTAGTCACCCCCATGCGGAAACATGTGCTTGTCTCTGTGGGTCCCCTCTGTAAAATGGGGATAATAGCCATGCTTCAGATAGGTATTGTGAGGATAAAGACATTGTGAGCAGCTCAGATACAATAGCAGTGGAGGCCACATAAGTATCCTGGGTAGAGAGATTTAATAATTGTCCCTCTCTCTTTTTTCATACCAGTTACAATAATTATCAGTCACTTTCTCTCCAACCCTCTAGATCTTTCAGGTTTGGTACAAAAATTAGTTCATGAAGGCAGCTGATTATACCTGGCTGCAGGAAAGCCACTAGCAACTGTAAATTAGGGTGAAATAATTAGCATTGGCTACACCGGCAATTTTAATTAGTAATAGAGAAATTCCTGTAGGTGCCTGAACCAATTTTTTGTTGTCTTTGACCTGCACTGAATCCAGTTTGATGTTCTTTACAATACAGATCAAAAAAGACAAGACATAAGCCTGCTTTGGCTCCAGATTTGACTTGTCTTAAAGATGAACCAAAAGAGGTTCCCACGTGCCAAGACACCCAGGCTTCTGTTTTTCCTACCACAGTTGACATCAATAACAGTTGGAGCTAATGACTGATTTACACAGCGCTTGTCAGCCTGAAGGATCCCAATGTACATCGCAAGCTGTAGATATAGGAATCACTTCTACCACTGGTGGTGAAACAGACCAAAGGTTGGCAAACATGAGAATGAGAACTGTGAACTCCTGCTTTATTGCTTCTTCCAAGCTCTGACTCTGACTCCCTCTGTGGAAATCACTCCGCCAGTCCATGCCTACATGAGCATAATATTTTTCTGCCTCATATAGGGTTAGTTAGTTAATGTATTTGGATGATGAGATCTACGGAGGACCTCACATTTAATCTATCTGAAAGGTGCCTTGTTCATCCCATATATAAAAACTGCTCTATATGTGCTGTGGGCTGTGTTTGTTTTTTAATATATCTAAAGGCTTTTGGTTTCTCTTGAAAACCTCACATGGAACATCGTCCAGTTCTTGAATTTAACCAAATTTCATCTCATTAAGATGGGGGAAATTAAGGGGAAAAAAAGAGTGAGATCAAATGACAATGACTCATGTGACTTAGTTTCTATTCTCAGCCTTGCCACTTTGCTGCTGTTTGACCTCACACTAGTCACTTCACCTGTATCTCTTTCCACTCTCCGACTAGTCTGGTTAGATTGTAAGCTCTTTGGGGCAGGGCCTGTCTCTCACTACGTGTCTGAAGAGTGTTAGCACAATGGGGCACTGCACTCATTTGGGTCCAGTGCGTGTTACTGTAATACAAATAAACAATGAAAAATACTTTTAAAAGAACCCCTCCCACCATTTTGGTGTGATCAATCAAAACTAAGACTTACATTCCACCGGCTGCAGCAAAGTGAACTATTACGCTCTCATTATTTCCAGGGCTTTACAAATGCTTCAGATCACATTTCAGGGGATTGTGTTTCCATAAAATTGCACGCAAACACATTTTGCGCACTCATATTGGGTAGCTGGGTGCCGAAACACCTGGTTTATACACACAGATGTGGTTGTGTGTGCAGTTTGGTGGGGAAATGTTTTGAGACTTGTTTAAAACCCTGGAACCTAAATCACAACCACCCATCTTGGCGGCTGCTACTTTAGAAAATAAAAAGAATTGAATTACTGTTCTTCAAATGCGAGAAGCAAAAAGTGGTAGCAATGGAAGGTTGTTTTTTCTTGATACTTTTTAAAGGGATAATGCAAACAAATGGAAAATAAAAAAAATAAAAATTGGAAACTAAAGTGGAGGAAAATTGACTTGCACATGTGTTTCTGTAACACTTGTACCAAAAACTCCATGCTGCCTTCAATAACTCAGCTGTCATTACAATTCACCTTTCCTCATTCGTGACACTGAGCTGTATTAGCATCAGGACATGCAAAATATTTACTGCCTATTGGCAACCCCCTATTTCATGTAGGCGAATCGTAATATTTTAACACTATGCTTTATGAAGTCTGAAGCATGTCATTTTTATTAGCCACAACTGTCTTTCATGTTCTCTCCCCCCCGCTTTCTTTTTATGGTGTCAGTAAGTATCTGAGCTGTGGAATCTCCACTCCACTGGGCAATGTGGATGTGTTCTTTTTAAATTGCTTTTTTCAATAGGGAACTTGTACTTGTTACTCTCGCTGTTGCATCCCCCCTGAACAGTCACAGGGTGAGAATCGCTTCTCCACGTGTGTAAACTCTAAACTGTATCAGAGGTGTAAAGCTAAAATGGCACCACCCCAAAACTAAATCGTGAAATTGCCGTTGCGTTTCAGTAGGAGATGTGGGGCTGCAGATGGGGTCAGGAAATATCAGCCAGGTTCCAGACTGTTTATCAGATCAGCATTTCATGATACGTTGTACTCCTTATTAAATTTGTGGCAGCTTTCTAGCTGATGTTGAAGATGTTTTGTTTAGAGGTGGTTTCCTTTCTCCTTATATATCTCAGGGTTCAGCATGTGTGTTTTGTTATTCCTATTATAACTAATGTAACTATGTTTCTGGCCCCTTTAGTATAGTGTCTGAGCATCTTACAATCTATATATATAAAAGTCAAATGGTGTATGCATGCGTGTGTGCGTGTATGTACGTTCCCTTACTCCTTCCACACCGTTTGAGCTAGAGACTTGAAATTTGGTACAGTTATAGGCTTTAGGGTCCTAATCAGGGTAGGAATCGAATTTTTTTTAAAATCTCACCTCTTAAACCTGCTAGGGGTGAAATTCTTTAAAGCCCATTCACATCAGCTGGGCAGCAGGTTAACACCTGCTGTTCTCTGTGACATAGTTTTGATGTAATAATACCCCCCTCCAACGGACCCCACACTCACTCAGCTCTCTGCCCCCTCCAATGGACCACGCACTCGCTCAGTTCTCTCCCCCCTGTCCCCCTCCAATGGACCCCCCACTCGCTCAGCTCTCTCCCCCCTCCCCCCTCCAATGGACCCCCCACTCGCTCAGCTCTCTCCCCCCTCCCCCCCTCCAGTGGCCCCCGCACTCCCTCAGCTCTCTCCCCCCTCAGGTAAGAATAGAAAAATTTTATAATCTCCCCCCCTCCCCCCACTCCAACGCCACCCCCCCCCACTCGCTCAGCTCTTTCCCCCCTCCCCCCTCCAATGGACCCCGCACTCGCTCCGCTCTCTCCCCCCCCCCCCGACGGACCCGAGCAACGCCGGGTATTTTTGCTAGTCTTTAATATATTTATCCTCATAACTCGCCCCTGTGAGCCAAGGAAGTGCTATTATCCTCATTTGACAAATAGAAAAGTGACTTGCCAAAGGTCAGACAGGGAGTATGTAGCAGAGCAGGGAATTAAATCCAGGTCTCCCAAATCAGCACCCTAACCACTAGGTTGTCCTTATGCTCTTCCTCTGGTCTTAACTTTCAGAACATTACAATAAGGTATCTGCAAACATGTTTCTTCCCTCTTGCATTTCATGATCTCCAATATGCAGGCACGTGTTGCTCCCACATCTGACGGAATTATCCTGATTCCTGCTTTCTGGGCAATTCATATTAAATGGATCATTATAAATTCCTGCTGATTGCTTTTACTCCTGCAGGACGGTCCCTCTGCAGAAGCCCATGACCCCCCTCCAGTCCATGCTGTTTGGGGAATTTAATGGCATGCTAACTGTGTTTCAGTGAGTGCAGTTCTAGTTGAGGGGCTGTCAGCGTTTTCACTTTGGGGACTAGGCTGTCTTTTACCAGTCACGCCTGTCTGATTACTTCTCAGTTTGCTTGGCTCCGGATTCAGTAACTAACTTAATCATGTACCTAACAATAAGTACATGAGTAGCCCTATGCAGGGACGTTCCTGAATCAGGGACTGTATTGTAATGTCACCCACAGTTCCGATGCCCTCAGCAAAGAACTAAAGACCTAATAATGTACCATTCAAATTTTTTTGCCATTGGCTTAATGGGAACTGGATCAGGCTGTGAATTAACTAAATTTCTGGGGAGAGAGTTAAGCATGACCTGATGACTTCTGTTCAGCAATTCCTGGCTTTTGCAAGTTAGAATGAAAATATAATGGAAAAGTTGAGGGGATTGAATTATGACAAAGGAATTAAAAAATTAACCATGTACCTCTTAGTCAAATACCAGCTAAAGTAAATCAGTGGGATGCCTGTTCAAACTTGCTCCTACCCCTCCTTTCCGGCTATTGAGGCTGTGAGGACAATCATGGGATAGGGATATTCATATACATTTAAAAGTGGGAAATGGAAAAACTCTGGTTCATACCAGCTGGTGTCACCTTCTGCTCAGGGACAGATTTAGGCATGTTCTTTAGTAACTGAGTACTAACAGAGGGGATTCAGGCAACAAGGGGAGGTCACCAGGGACTACAGCACAGTTTATAGAATATCAGGGTTGGAAGGGACCTTAGGAGGTCATCTAGTCCAACCCTCTGCTCAAAGTAGGACTAACACCAACTAAATCATCCCAGCCAGGGCTTGTTCAAGCCTGACCTTAAAAACCTCTATGGAAGGAGATTCCACCACCTCCCTAGGGAACCCATTCCAGTGCTTCACCACCTTCCTAGGGAAATAGCATTTCCTAATATCCAACTGAAAACTCTCCTACTGCAACTTGAGACCATTATTCCTCCTTGTTCTGTCATCTGGTACCACTGAGAAGAGTCTAGATCCATCCTCTTTGGAACCCCCTTTCAGGTAGGTGAAGGCTGCTATCAAATCCCCTCAGTCTTCTCTTCTGCAGACTAAATAATCCCAGTTCCTTCAGCATCTCCTCATAAGTCATGTGCTCCAGCCCCCTAATCATTTTTGTTGCCCTCCGCTGGACTCTTTTCAATTTTCCCACATCTTTCTTGTAGTGTGGTGCCCCAAACTGGACACCGTACTCCAGATGAGGTCTCACCAATGCTGAATAGAGGGGAATGATCACGTCCCTCGATCTGCTGGCAATACTCCTAAATATACAGCCCAAAATGCCGTTAGCCTTCTTGGCAACAAGGTCACACTGTTGACTCATATCCAGCATCTCGTCCACTATAACCCCTAGGTCCTTTTCTGCAGAACTGCTGCCTAGCCACTTGGTCCCTAGTCTGTAGCAGTGCATGGAATTCTTCCTTCCTAAGTGCAGGACTCTGCACTTGTCCCTGTTCGACCTCATCAGATTTATTTTGGCCCAATCCTCTAATTTGTTTAGGTCTCTCTGTATCCTATCCCTACCCTCCAGCGTATCTACCACTCTTCCCAGCTTAGTGTCATCTGCAAACTTGCTGAGGGTGCAATACATGCCATTCTCCAGATCATTGATAAAGATAATGAATAAAACCAGTCCCAGAACCAATTCATGGGGCACTCTGCTTGATACCAGCTGCCAACTAGACATGTAAACATTGATCACTACCCGTTGAGCCCAACGATCCAGCCAGCTTTCTATCCACCTTATGGTCCATTCATCCAGCCCATACTTCTTTAACTTGCTGGCAAGAATACTGTGGGAGACCGTAGAAAAAGCTTTGCTAAAGTCAAGGAATAGCACATCCACTGCTTTCCCCTCATTCACCGAGACAGTTATCTCATCGTAGAAGGCAATTAGGTTAGTCAGGCATGACTTGCCCTTGGTGAATCCATGCTGACTGTTCCTGATCACCTTCCTCTCCTTGAAGTGCTTGAAAATTGATTCCTTGAGGACCTGCTCCATGATTTTTCCAGGGACTGAGGGGAGGCTGACTGGCCTGTAATTTCCTGGATTCTCTTTCTTCCCTCTTTTAAAGATGGGCCTTTTTCCAGTTATACAGGACTTTGCCCAATCACCATGAGTTTTCAAAGATAATGGCCAAAGGCTCTGCAATCACATCCGCCAACTCCTTTAGCATCCTCGGATGCGGCGCATCCAGCCCTATGGACTTGTGCTCGTCCAGCTTTTCTAAATAGTCCTGAACCACTTCTTTCTCCAGAGAGAGCTGGTCACCTCCTCCCCATATTGTGCTGCCCAGTGCAGTAGTCTGGGAGCTGACCTTGTTTGTGAAGACAGGCGAAAAAATCACTGAGTACATTAGCTCTCTCCACATCCTGTCACTAGATTGCCTCCCTCATTCAATAAGGGGCCTTCACTTTCCCTGACCTTCTTGTTGTTAACATACCCATAGAAACCCTTCTTGTTACATGTAACATCCCTTGCTAGCTGTAACTCCAAGTGT
The DNA here is from genome assembly GCA_032164245.1 of Sternotherus odoratus. Lineage (NCBI taxonomy): Eukaryota > Metazoa > Chordata > Testudines > Kinosternidae > Sternotherus > Sternotherus odoratus. Next base: position 6,094,211 of record JAVMKO010000002.1, read on the forward strand.
GATTTGGCCTTCCTGATTTCACTCCTGCATCCCTGAGCAATATTTGTATACTCCTCTTGCACTTCTTGTAAGTTTTTTTTGGTGTGTATTTAAGATCAGCAAGGATTTCACTGTTAAGCCAAGCTGGTCACCTCCCATAGTTACTATTCTTTCTATATATTGGGATGGTTTGTTCCTGCATCCTCAATATGCATTCTTTAAAGCAGGGGTTCTCAAACTTTTTTGTTCAGTGACCCCTTTTTGGTGTGCTGCGTTCTGCCGTGGCCAGAGGTATGTCCGCCGAAATGCCACCGAATGGAACACTTCCTCTTTTGGTGGTGTTTCGGCGGACACAGAGAGGAACGCTGCGTGTCCGCTGAAATGCTGCCGGCAGCAGAAACTTTCACTTTGGTGGTTTTTCGGCGGATACGCTCTCATGTTTGAAGCTGCTGCCGAAATGCCTCTGAAGCCGACGGCAGCTCACGACACCCTTGGAATCGCCCCCCCCCCCCCAGTTTGAGAACCACCACCAACCGGCTCTCCTGGACTCCTTTCCCCATCATTTTTATTCTCTCAGGGAATCCTGCCCATCAGTTCTCTGAGGGAGTCAGGCTGCTTCTCTGAAGTCCAGGGTCTGTATTCTGCTGCTCTCCTTTCTTCCTTGTGTCAGGATCCTGAACTCGACCATCTCATGGTCACTGCCTCCCAGATTCCTATCCACTTTTGCTCCCCCTACTAATTCTTCCCTGTTTGTGAGCAACAGGTCGAGAAGAGCTCTGCCCCTTCATTGGTTCATCCAGTGCTTGTACCAGGAAATTGTCCTCTACACTTTCCAAAAGCTTCCTGGATTGTCTGTGCACTGCCGCATTGCTCTCCCAGCAGATTGCTGCCAGCTGGCTATCTGCTTGCTGCATTTGGGGGCAGACAAAAGGAATCAGGTGTAGAAGGGAAGATGAAAATCCCACCTGGGGAGACTGGGATGGAGAGTCTATTGGGGCCAGGAGATGGGGAAGGGCTTGCCTGGGGAGGTTAGTGTTTTTTTGGGGGGGAAGTGTGAAATTTAGAGGTTCAACACCACATTTGGCCTTCATGCACCCTACCTCTTAGGGGCGCGAGTGTGAGCCCATGTGTGTATACACAGGATCCTGACACAAAGAGGTCTGTTAAACTGGAATCCAATTCTGACCAGTGGCGTTGCAAGGAAGGAATTGTCTTCATTTCTCAATGGTTACCTTATCAAATACGCTCACTCTCACTATAAAATAATTCCTTGCTAATTGCCGCTCCTTCAAATGCTCCCTTGTTCAGGGTCAAGCTGGATTCTTACTTTCTCACACCTGCCTGACTCCGTGACTGGAACATTGTGGCTTATTTAGGTTTGTAGTCTGCTTTGATGATTGAGGACCTGATTTTTCAGCCTATCCTGAACTAGTCGGCTGGGGGCACATGGCTGTGTCGTGTCTCAGATAAAATAATAAATGCATCAGGCCGGGAGCCTTGTTTTACTGCGTATTTGTACAACTCCTAGCACAATGGGGCCTTGATTCTACAAGGGTCTTATACAAATATTTAAATAATCGCAGTGTTGCATATGCAGCTCCCTGACATGTGGCTAAACTCAGGGAATCGGAGCCGAGATTTTCAGAGCCACCACTGGAGCTGAATCTCCTATTCCCATTAATTTGTATAGGAACGTGGGCATCCAAATGCCTTAGGCAGCTTGGAAACTTATCAGCCAACATGCCTAAATGGAATCACTTGCCTCCAAAATAATTGTGGGTGAAAAGCTATGCTACAGTTGTTTGTTCTTGCAAATTGTGGGCACATAAAGAAAGGCAGCCTGTGAAAACCTGCCCCGGTAAATGCTCTGTCTCCACTTCATAGCCTGTTGATGTCAGTGGAAGGAGTTCCCTTTACCTCAATGAGGCTGTATTTGAGCCTATAATTGTTAGAACCAGTGTTTCAATTTCAACCCATTAACTTTCAGAGGGGACTGTGTGTTTGTTGAAGTGACAGAGTCCTGTGGCACCTTAAAGACTAACTAAAGTATTGAAGCATAAGCTTTTGTGGGCTAATACCCACTTCGTCGGATGCAAGCAGTGGAAGTATCCAGGGGCAGGTATAATAAGTAGGCAAGAACCAGGTTGGAGATAATAAGGTTAGTCCAATCAGGCTGAACCAGCTTGGTATCTCTAATCAGGGAGGATGAGGTATTCCTCTAGCAGCTGAACTGGAGGTGTGAACACCGAGAGAAGAGAAACTGCTTTTGTAATTAGCAAGCCATTCAAAGTCATTGTTCAATCCTAAATTGATAGTATCAAATATGTAAATGAATTGCAAATGAATTCCAGCTCTGTGTGTTTGTTAAAGATATACAACAACCACAACTAAGTTTAGGGAAAAAGCTGTGATAAATGTCCCTAGCTTTGGTGCATGCTGGTTCAGAGGTTCTGCTAGGGTGTTAGTGTCTTGCTAAGCTGGCCAGACGTATTAATATGCACTCTACTTCTTGTTTCGTTGCAGCCACCCAGATCGATCCCAATGAACTCCAGGAATTGTTTCAGGAAACTTCAGCTAACATCTTCCGAATTAACTCCAATGGTGCGTATAATGAAAGGTTTCCTCGTCTATTGTATACAGTCCTGCTGATGACTTGTAAGCATGTATACAGCATTCAGCAAGCCCTGTTGTCAGGGAGCAGATATTAATGCATTTTTACTGCCGTGTCTCATGAGCTCCAGAACACGTACAATGCACATTTCTTTATAAGATGTAAAAATATTCTCCCATATGTTGCATTAAGTAGGCAGAGATATATTCCCATCCTTGCCGAGACTGCATCCTTTTCTATTTTTAATTATGTCATCTGTTACAATAAGGAATTAGAAGGCAGAAAGGTGGAACAAGCTACACTGCTTCTCTGAACTGTTGCAATGCTACAAAGTTCAGAGCCTGTCATATTAGCTTGCAAAAGAGCTACTCTTTCCTTTCTTCTTCCTTACATGTCAAATAGGAATGACAATCTTGGTAATTCCCCATGTGTCTGTTTAGGGCCCAGTAGGTCAGGGTGCTGAGTTCCTCTTGGGAGATGTTCAGCACCTTTAACACTCCCTGAAGTTAATAGGAGGTGAGGTTGCAGCACCTTGTAAGATTCAGCTGAAAGATGGTGAATGACAGAAAGAGGTGCTTTCTAATGATTAGAGAGAAGGCCCGGGAGTCAGGACTCCTGGGTTCTTTCCCCTGGGCCAGCAGTGACTGACACATCATAAGAATTTAGGTAGGTAAGGAATTGGATCAAGTCACTATAACTAGGAGCCAAGACTTCTAGAATTCGATTCTGCTTCTTTTACAGGCCTGCTGTGTCACCTCAGGTAAGGCTTGAATCTGTCTGAGACTCAGTTTCCCCATCTGTGAAACACACATGATGCTGAACCTGTCACCAAAATAATTGTAAAAAGAATCAGTTTAATTAATAACACAGAAGATCAATGAGTTTATCTTGATTGTACAGTTATGCAAATTAGTATGTCATAGAGATCGGGGTGAGAAGAGACCAGTAGATCATGTACTCCAACCGTATGTGTATCCCAGGCCACCAGCACCCACACACACAACCCAAAAATGAAGGAAATAAGACCCACAGGAGATCAGTCTCTTATGTGCTACAGGCAGAGACCAAGGGGGATAGGTGAGATTGAGGTGCACCAGTGTATGAGGATCCTGCAGTGGCAGGACAATGATAGAGTGAGATGTACCCAGATAATCCTGGCTAGTGACCCACATGCCACAGAGGAAGGTGAAACCTCCCTCGATGTCACTGCCAATCTGATCCGGAGGAAAATTCCTTCCTAACCCCACATATGGCGATCAGTTAGACCCTGAGCATATGAACAAGAACTGGCCAGCCAAGCATGTGTGTGTGTGTGTGTGAGAGAGAGAGAGAGAGAGAGAGAGAGAGAATGCTCAATGTGACCCCGCTCAGTGTCCTATCACCATGCTTCAGAGGAAGGAGATAAAAAACCTCCCAGAATACATTGCGATGAGGAGAGACATCCCTTCCTGACCCCTGCCAGTGGCCTGTTGAAACCCTGAAGCCTGAGCTTTAGGAACATCCTATATTATAAAAGACTAGAGATGGTGTGTGAAGCCATCATGCGCAGTAGAGACGGCCCGGACGAACGGCATGCTGGGGGTTGTAGTTCGGAGGCACAAAATAGCTGTCGCGCGTGCCCGCCTGAGCGATCCTCACATGGAGCTAGAGCACCAAGGAGCAGTTATACATATAAAGTTAGCTGGGCTGTTGGGTGCATGACGAGGGGTTGAGGGGGGAGGGAGCTGAGCGGGTGGGGGGTCGTTGCAGGGGGAGGGGGCTGGGCGGGGGGTCGTTGGTGGGAGGGGGCTGGGCGGGGGGGTTGTTGGGGGGAGGGGGCTGGGCGGAGGGGTCGTGGGGGGAGGGGGCTGGGCGGGGGGGTCGGGGGGAGGGGGCTGGGCGAGGGGGTGTCATGGGGGGGAGGGAGCTGAGCGAGGGGGGGCATTGTGGGGAGGGAGCTGAGTGAGGGTTGGCCATTGGGGGGGGAGGGAGCTGAGCAGGGGGGCATTGGGGGGGGAGGGAGGGAGCTGAGCGGGGGGGCATTGAGGGGGAGGGAGGGAGCTGGGTGTGGGTTGGGGAGGGAGGGAGCTGGGCGAGGGGGGGTGTGGGTTGGGGAGGGGGGAGTTGGGTGAGGGGGAGGCATTGAGTGGGGAGCTGGGTGAGCGGGGGGGTGTTGGAGTGGGGGGGAGGGGGGAGAGAGCTTAGGGAGTGGGGGGGCCGCGAGCCGTTTCCATTGGCCCGTGTCCAAGGGCTTTTACACTAGTAAGAGATAAATTGAAAGGGACCCTCAGGGCTGTCAAGTCCTGCCCCCCAACCATCACAAGCAATCCTGTCATGCAGCCACATTCATAGATTTGTCAAGCTCCCTCTTAAAACTAATTACGTTGTTTTCCTCCACAACTCCTGTTCCAGAACTTCATCCCTCTGAGGGCTAGAAACCCTCTTCTAATTTCCAGCCTGAATTTGTTGATGACTTAAAGTGTGCAAATAGCTTGTGTAGCACACTCTTGGGCTTCTGGCAAGCTGCTACGGTGCCTCTTGGTGTCTCAAAGTTATTGAAGTCCCTGCTATAGAATGGAAACTTCAGCAATTTCACTTTGGCCAGGTCTACACTACAAAGTTTTATTGGCATAGTGGTGCCAGTCAGGGATGTGAAAAAAACCACAGGCCCTGGCCAGCATAACTAGGCTAGCAATTCCCTTGGTGTAGATTCAAGTATGCCAACAGAAGAGTGCTTCTGTAGGCACAGCTAATGTTATATCTACCGTCAGGGGCTCTGCCCAGTATAGATGTACCAGTATAGCTATAGGAGGAAAGCAGTTGTGGTGTGGGCAAAGCATTTGTGACATGTGGGGGGTGAGGAATTATGCACTTAGCAAGTTGAATGGCAGTAAGCAAGAATGGATTCACTGCTAACCTTTGAGAAGCTGTGTGGTGGCAATGGGACATATTTCCAGGGCAAAGCCAAGTGCTGCAGAAGTGGGTGACATTCCTCAGAACAAGTTCTGAATCCATGACCCAGCATGGTGCTAGGGTTAGTCTCACAGATTGAATATAGACCTCAGTTTCTGGCTGCTTATGGTCACTTAAGAGTCTGTGACACTTCTCAAAAGAGATCAGGATTTATCGTAAATCTCCTGGTCCAATTTCATTTTGTATGCAACTCCTAAATTCTGCCTGAACTTTCAGGTATTTATAGTACTCATCACTTCTTGTTCTGAACTGTTGTTTTGTGGTGTTGTGTTCTCCACTACAAGTGTGTGCATTTAAGTGCTGTCTGAAATGATTTCTTTATTCCTCTACTCTGAAATAATGGTGCCAATACTTTATAAAACCTGGTATAAAACTGGAGAGGGTTCAGAGAAGAGCCATGAGAATTGAGGACTGGAAAGATACAAAAGGCCTCTCTTTATTGAGCTTATTGAGAAATTCAAGAGGTGACTCGATCACGGTTTACAAATACCAATGAGGGGAGAAGATATTGGATAGTACACGGCTCATTCATCTATCAGACAAAAGCAGAACAAGATCCAGTTATTGGAAGCTGAAGATAGACCAAATCAAACTTTAAAAATGAGGGCGACCAACCATTAGAACATCTTGCTGAGAGGTATGATGGATTCGGCCTCGCTTGGAGTCTTTAAATCAAGGGTTGATGTCTTTGTAAAATATAGCTCTACTTCAACTGCATGTTATGGTCTTGATACAGGAACTGCAAGATGAAATTCTATGGCCTGTGTTACGCAGGAGGATGGACTGGATGATCGGAATAGTTCATTCTGGCCCTAAAATCTATGAATTTATAATGCTTTTAAAGCACTTGGGTACGCTTTGGAATGAAGAGCTATCTATAAAATAGCTTATTGATGCCGTACTGGTCATCTGATGTTGTTGCAGTTATTTTTGCCTTCTGTGATCAGCTGCACATACTGAGATTATGCACTGGCACTCACAACACTGGGGAAGGCAGGGTGGTACAAAGATTGGGGTGACCAGCAAGGGGAAAAAGTGCTGGCATGAGGTTGGTGAAACAGCAAAATTAGGTAACAAAAAGCTAGAAGAGGATCTGTGGATAAATTAGTGGCACTCAGCTTATTAACATAACATATAGTGTTATTCATCTGTAGATTTCAAAGAGATTTACAAAGGAGGTCAGTGTCACTTTATAGGTGGGGAAACTGAGGCACAGAGCGGGGAAGCAACTTGCCCAAGGTTACCCAGCAGGCTAGTGGCAGAGCCACGGATAGTCAGGTCTTCTTAGTGCCAGCCCACTGTTTTATCCACAAAGCAATACTGTCTCCCTATTGCATCACACACTCCCATAGAGTTAGATGATTGTGAATCATAGAATTAGATGATTTTGAATCATAGAATATTTGGGTTTGAAGGGACCTCAGGAGGTATCTAGTCCAACCCCCTGCTCAAAGCAGGACCAATCCCCAACTAAATCATCCAGCAGATTTTAGCCCCAGATCCCTAAATGGTCCCCTCAAGGATTGAACTCACAACCCTACGTTTATCAGCCAGTGCTAGCTGTAGCCAGGGGTGATGTCATCATTTTTTATTCTGCTAGTTTGCTATCTCATTGTTTAGAAATAATGATGCTAGGTGACTAAGAAATATGTAGTACTAGAGTAAATCTTTGGGTTGTTGGGTGGCCTAGGCTTTTGAATTAATGATTTGGACTTCTTCCCTGCGTTTTTGTGTCTGCTTTCCTCATTCCTCTGGATGTTTAGGATTGCTTCTCTTTGCAGGTAGGAAGGTTTGCCTGATAGCTATTGGGTTTTGTGCTCGTGCTAGATTATTTTTTTTAAATTCCAAGGTTATGGATGGCATTTAGCTGATTGGTGACTTTTGTAGTTACTTTTTAAAAAAGGGGCTTGTGTTCTTTTTTTATTGAGCAGCACTTGGCTGCCACCGGGTAAATGCCTTATAAATAAAGAAAATAAACACCACCAATAAAAGGAATTGGTTCAGTAGATCATGTCTGAAGGACTAATCGTTAAAGAATGCACTAGAGGGAGCAGTACTGCGCTGGCCTGTTGGAGCATCTGAATGCTCTAACAGGGCTCTTCTAGCTCCGATTCCTGTTACTTGCTTATTAATGACGTCACATGACAGGTTGGTGCAGTGTGCATCCCATTTCTTTGAGCTGAGGGGCTGAGCAAAGGATTCTGCATTGTCCCGGAGGCGCTGTAAAATTTTGATTGCCGTTTTGGGACCAATTGCTTTTAAAGTTTCCAAGAGAATATAGGGATATTCTGAGTCAGATCCTCAACTCCCACAAATCAGTACAGTTCCTGTGACGTCAGTGGAGCGCTGCTGACTTATGCCCCCTGGGGATCTGTCCCACTGTGTTTAAATATCACATACGCTAGCCAGTGGTGTAGTGGTAAAAGACTAAACTTCATATTCCCCCAATGAGGAGTGGTTAAACTCAATTTACCCACATTTACCTTCAACTACACTACTAATGCTAAAGCTAGAAATGGCTTCTGGGTCACCCAGCCCAAATGCTCTTGCACTGAGCAAAGAGCCCGTGACACTTAAAAAGCAACACCACTGTACTGGGTCAAAAATGGGCCTTTCTGTGGTTCTGTACCTGGTGTTGGCATATTAGTTGTCTCAAAAAAACTTCTTTGCTCTAAAGTACCTAATATCGATTACATATTGCCCATGGAATATCCGATCAGTCTGTCTTCCAAAGATCTCCCTACTTTGACAGTACAGAAACATTAAGGGGGTAGTCTTCACGTTGAATTGTCATGGTTTTCTCTGCAGAAGTCAAAAACATATCATCACGGTGATGAGCTACTTCTTCCTTACTTGAATTATATACATAACAATAATACATTCTCATCAATTGAGTACATTTGAGAATGCGCAGGCCGCCTTGACTCATTCTGTTATCTGACGAATTCATTATAGCAAGTACCATACTGTGTTTTGCTGCTGCATTGAGTTCTTCTCTGAAGGTCTAATTGGCCTTGAAATATTTTTAGAAGCTGTCATGTTTCATCTTGGAAATGGGCGATATATAGATTGCACTTTAGATTGATTTGTTAAGAATGTGGATATAAAAAACCCAGGAGGAAATTATCATATGTGGGAGACCTCTAGAAAGGTTAAACTCTGCTGTTAGAGAAGCTAACGGACATTAGTGAAAACCCTCAATTTATTCTTTGGACCACTCTGTACATCACACGAAAAATAATTATTAGCTAAAGTGTAATGACTTTGGGGCTCTCATCTTATTGCATCTCCAAGTGCTTTACAAAGGACTGAGTGAGATACTGACACTGAGGTGAATGTACAGACAAAGGCAGCTGCTTGTGTTCTCAAATTCTCCATAAACCACTGTGGATACCAGATCCTGTTTTGTAGAGATGAGGAAGTGTTGGCCAAGATACCCAGGTGATCCTGTTACTATTGAGCACCTTTTAATTTCAACCTAGGGAAGTCCAAAGGAGATGAACGAAGGTGGGGAAGTGACTCCGCTTTACAGCCAAATCAAAGGATGACTTGGCTGCATACAAGTCCCTCACTACAGAAGAAAAGAGCAGCTCTGGACTCAGACTGCTGCACCCCCCTGTTCCTGTGACGCATGCCAGACTTGGAGAAGGAGCCTTAAAAGAGAGAAACTCAGTTCTGAAGGCCCCAGCCTTAGGAGATGGGTAGACCACAGTGGAGCACAACAGAAAGTCAAGGTGCCTATGGATCTGGAGCAGTAGTATGGCTGACTGATGGACCCTTAAAGAAACTTCGGGACAGAAGGGCAGGTGCTAGTCTTTATCCATGTTAGAATAGTTCTCTTTCCTTTGTCATATTGGGACCGGGGACCTTGCCAGCAATGTGAACCGCCTGAGAAGGCAGGTCAGAGTAGGAAGTAGCCCAGAGAAGAATCAAGAGATCGAATGAGACAGGCCTTAACTGCTTGCTGCAGGTCTCTGAGCTCAAACACAGGATAGAGTGAGGGAATGGGTTTCCCTACCACCACACTGAAGAGACTGATGTATAGATCCCAAACACAAGGGCCAAAAGGACTGTTGGGCCTAGACCGAGGCTGATGACCTGTTTTGGGACTACTGTTGAGTTGAATGCTGATTTACCAAAAAAGATGTGAGACAAAATGTGACCTGGCCGTTGATGGGGTGAGCTGTTGATGGGGTTCCAGAGAGAAAATAACCCAAAACAATAATGCCTCACGCAGGTACAAGACAGCACAGTGGCTGGTGAGTCACTTTGTCACAGACTGCATCCGGCATCCAAATCCCCTAGGTAGTTTTGAATATCTGATCCCTAGTGTGCAAGTTTCAAAAATACACGGGAGGTAAAAGGCGCGGTGGGGGAAGGGCAAAAAGGGGACAACTGTCTGTGACCCCCACTGAGTTTCATGTCTTCACTTCTCCAACATATGACTCGTCTGAAATTTGGATGCATTAATTATTACAGCTGCCCCGGCCTGTCCCGGCACTCACGTGGATAACTCCAGATCCCATTGACTGCGGTAGCTTTAAAAGGGTCATATTACAACATGAATTCTTGGGAATTTCTGAACTGTGTTTCAGGGACTTGGGGGTGTGGAACTTTACGGACTGTGATGACTGTGAATGTTTACTGTGCCTTCAGGAACTGGAACGTTCTGGATGCGGAGCTCAGCTGACTTGACATTAGAAGTAGCTGGTGTTGGTAGGAGATTGAATCAAAGAATGAAGTGGAATAAGTGGATGAAATTTGTAAACAAGAACCCTTTCACTTCACTATTTTGTTGATACTCTTTCTCCTCCTGTGATTAAAATCATGCTAATTAAATTAAAAGGCTTTATTGTTTATTCTTGGGTCTTTCCAGCCAGCTGGCAGAGATTTTATGGAGAATGCAACTACCGGTAATATTCCCCTCTCCTCTCATGTGCAAGCTTCCTTTTTTCTCTGCATTTCCAGTTCGAGCTGGTCAGATTTTTTTTTCATGGAAAATTATGTTGAAATTGAAAACAAATATTTTTTTTGTTGATTTTTAGTGAAAAATCAAAATGTTTGACTGAAAACAAACAAAAAAATGATTAGGAAATGCCACCGTGATGCCTCATGCTGGGTTTTATCTGACTAAATTTTCCATGATGCAAAACAGTCCCTCTTCTTGCTGAGCAGCCATGGTGCATAGCTAGCTCATTGGGAAGCCTGGGAACTGAAACTCCCTTGGGTGCCTTTTTGGAACTGAAACTTTTCATATTGAACCAAAACCCTTTTGATTTTGGGGTGGTACGCTTTTTGATGAAAAGCTGAAATTTTCCATGAAAAGCAGAAACTTCTGGGAAAAAAAATCTTTAGTCAAAAGCCCAGTTTTCCATTTAAAAACAGTTGTGATGGACATTTTTTTGTCCACCCCCATCCCCAGTATCTCAGGGTGGCAACGCAGTTTGTCACACCATGCAGGCTCCTGAAAAGGGTAATTCGTATTGCTGATGTAGCAGTTTTCACTGTCATGGTACATTACAAATGAATGAATTAATCCTGTGAGAGAGGTAAATATTACTCCTGCCTTACTGATAGCAAAACTAAGCCACAGTATGACTAAGTGTCTTGGATAAGGTCACAGAGGGAGTCAGCATCAGAACAAGGATTAGAATTTTGGATTTCCTGTCTTCCATTTCCACAGTCAGATGATGAGCCCATCCCATGACTTAAGATACTAGAGCAGACGATGATTTATATATATGTTTGTACCATTGAGAGTGTCTTGAGAAAATCCAAGAGATAAGTAATAATAATAGCTTGTATTTATTTAGTGTCTTTCATTGTGAAAGATCCTGCAGTGCTTGCATACTTGATATGTTAAATGCAAGAAGGAAAAAGAAATAAATCTATTGTTGATTCAGCATTGAGGTTCAGACATCAAACATTCAAAAAGAGAATGTTTTCTTCTGGTTTTAACTTAGTCAGTCTTCTGTATCTTGTATGTTTTGTGGCATGGATTAAATAACATCAGTAATAAGAGCCAATTTATGTTGTTGATTTACAAGAGTCTCATTGTTAGCTTTAAAAATCTGCTGGACTGATTTTCATTAATCGTGAGTCGTTGTGGAGTGCAAAACAAGTCAATTTTCTAGCTGCAACCATTCCAGTGGCACATATGGAAAAGGTAGCTTTGTTTTTCCCAGTTGCAAAATTTGGTAGTACCTCTTTGGCTCAAAGTTAAAACAAAAAATCACTCCCTTCGGCTGAAACAAAACATGGGATTTGTGTGAGGAGGTCCTGAATGACTGAAACAGGAAGATTAGAATGGAAGCTGGAAGTCAGCTTTTAAAATATAATGAACTCATTCCGTATCTCCGCTCCCCAGCAAGAACCTCATGAGTTGCCTCTTGCAACTGTGATGCCTGTATCTGTAAGATCTAGAACATTCTTGGTTGGCAGAGTTCAGAAGACATGTTCACTGGCAGCAGCTGCAGCTTTACGGGAGATTAAACCGCACAATGAAGTGGGGTGGGGCATAACTTGTGAAGGAGGACCTTACCCTCCCCCCACCCACCAACGATAACTTGATGTGTTTTTTGTTGTTGATATTGTTGAATCAAAGAACCAGGAAAATGATTTTTGCTCCAGCATTTGAATGGATATGAGTAAGGCAAGATGGGATTTATCGAGACCAGAAGGAGGAGGTAGCAACAGTCAAGATGCAAGAGGATGGGGCTTTAGATGAGAGTTTAAACTGTTCTTGCTAATTTCCTTCGAGCCCAGGGTGCTAATTGTGGGGGTCTGCCTGCTCTTAATTTGCAGGGCTGTGCCTACTGTAATTTTCCACTTCCTGGTGATCTCTGGTCTGATTGAAGGCTTTTTACAGGTCTAAATCTTGCCGGGTGCAGGATCCCCTCAGTTCCCATCAGAGATCACAATGCTCAGCTACATGTAAGATCAGGAGCATTGCTCCAGGCCAGTCCTGCATTGGTGCCTCCAGCATCCCCCATGAACATAAGAATGGCTATACTGGGTCAGACCAATGGTCCATCCAGCTCAGTATCCTGTCTTCTGACAGTGCCAAAGACAAGTGCTTCAAAGGGAATGAAAAGAACAGAATCAAGTAATCCATCCCCTATCTTCCAATCCCAGCTTCTGGCAAACAGAGGCTAGGGACACCCTGAGCATTTTGGCTAACAGCCATTGATGGACTTATCCTCCATGAAACTATCTACTTCTTTTTTGAAGTCAGTTATAGTCTGGCCTTCACAGCATCCCCTGACAATTATTACAATGAATTTAAACCAAGCATTCTTCTGTACCTCCTCAGAATCTTTTTTGGAAAATGTACCACAGACAATGACCAAAGGGCACTCTTGGGCTTGTGTTGTTCAATTGTAAGGTCTGTGGGGCAGAGATTTTCTTTAGTTTATCTGAGTTGTAAATTTCTTTGTACAGTTACGCTCTACACAAATAACAAATATGTGTAATGCACCCTCAAGATGCAACAGGATTATTCCACATTATTAATTACCTCTGGCGGAGGTAGTATTGTCCAAACCTCAGCTCTTGCTGTGCTCTGTGTTTTTATTTGTCCATTCATTAGCTATTAGTGAAAGGGTTTGAAAGAAAACCCATTACAAATATAAATACTTTTGTCTGAAATATGGTGTCATTTCTTTCTCTTTCTTTTTGTGTTGACAGTGACTTCCTTGGAAAGAACCCTTAGATCCCTTGGGACATCAAATGATACGCAAGAGCTGCGAGATGGACTGTGAGTCTATTTTCTATTGCTGTGGATCTCTCTCTCTCTCTCTCTCTCTCTCTCTCTCTCTCTCTTTTCATATTATTCCCATCTATTTTCTCTGTTCCCCGCCCCCTTATAAAGCTGGACAACATTTTGCACAACTCCCTTTTGTTACTTCACATTTATGATTAATGTTGGTAGGAAGTGTATTGATTTTATAAAACTTCCATTGTGCTGGTTTGAGAAGGATGGTGAGCGGATAACGGAAAATGACCAGTTAATTATTTTTTTAATGTGAATGTGATGGCTAGAATTGGAAGCTGAAGTAGGTTTTCCTTGCCAAGAACAGTCAAGCGAAGAGGAGAGAGGAGGGGGTAATGGGAAGACATAAATTTATAGCAAAAACTAGCTTATTATGGTGTCAAAACTGGCATGGGTCAGAACACATCAAATGACACAAAATAGTATGTTACATCTCACTTCTAGCAGATTTGGGTAGTCTGTCTCTCTCTCTCACTCTCTCACTGTAAAACAGACACACACACACACATTTTCACTGTGCACACACTAAAATGGCTTTTTTACGTTTGGTGCAATTTCCAATTAAAATGCCTCTTTTACAATGGCCAACATAACAAAATCAGACAGAAATCAATTCTGTCCTCCTTTTTATGAATGTAACTCACGGGACGTACAGCTCATGGCAGAATTTTACTCTTATTCATAGGCACTAATTCCATGGGTGCTCCGGGGCTGGAGCACCCATTGAAAAAAAGTAGCGGGTGCTCAGCATTCGACAGCCACGACTGTTTGATGTCCTCCACAATCCACTGTTTGACAGTACTCCCAATTAGATAATCAGGTGCCACCAAACAGCTGATGGGCACTGGGGGGGGGGGAGGGGGAGAGGCTTGGGGGAGGGCGGAGAGCAGTGAGTGGGCGGGAGCCTCGGGGAGGGGATGAAGCAGAGTGGGAAGAGGCAGATTGAGGGCAGGGCCTCAGGGCAGAGCAGGGGTGGAGTAGGGGGTGGACAGAAGTAATTTTTCAAGCCCTCAGAGTCCTTGCTGATTGTTCACCACTGGGCTGCTACTCTTTGTTGATGATCCATCTGCATAGAATGTATAGGTGTGTCTGAAACAGCCACACAAAGCAGGTATGTTTACTGAATTAGGGTGACCAGATGTCCCGATTTTATAGGGACAGTCCCAATTTTGGGGGCTTTTTCTTATATAGGCACCTATTACCCCTCACTCCTGTCCTGATTTTTCACACTTGCTATCGAGTCATCCTCACTTGAATGTAACTGCTGCATTTAGCAACATGACAGGTGTGTACTTTCTAGATGTAGCTAATTATAGTGAAGTGAAGACTCACTGGCCTGGCGCCTCCTTTTGGTCATCAGCTTATGGAACATCCTCCGCAGGCCGGTGTCTCTCTTGTCGCTGGCCCATTTGCCCTGGGTTCTGCCCATTGCTGGGTCTCCCCTCCCAGGGGAACCCTCAACCCTCTATCTCCACCTTGTCTCAATGGCTACTGCCAGTCCTCATCTAGCACCCGCTCCCTGGGGCAGACTGCAGTCTGTCGTGGCCACTCATCATTGGCAAGGGGTTCGGACCTGCTGCCTTTGCCTATCCCCAGGCTGCCCCTCTGCAGCCCCAGTACCTGATTAGGCCTTGAGCAAGGCCTCAGCCTGGAGAGTTGCCAGGCTGGAGAATCCCAGCTCCTCTTGCCTTTCCCCAGCACTGCTCTGCTCCCAGTACCCTGGGCTCCCAGGCAGCCAAATTCTTCTCTCTCCAGAGCTAGAGAGACACTCCCCTAGCTCTTGGTCCCAGCCCTCTCCTAACGGCCAGCTGGGCCCTGATTGAGCTGGCCACAGCTGTGGCTTCTTCCCCAATCAGCCTAGCTTGGCTGCTTTTAACCCCTGCCTACTGACATGGGGCAGCCATCCCATTACACTAATGCACTAGGCTGTATGTAGGCATAGCTACCTTGCCTCCTGGATGAACTGAACAGTTCAGCACTGTAGTTATCATTCTGACATAGTGCTACCTAGTGCATTATACATGGCAGGTGGTGTTTTCCCTGAGAAATGTAGTATGGTCAGCTGTTCCTCAGGTGCTGCTCCTTGTTAATTGTTCAGAAGAGATCTCTGAGCTCTGTGTGCTATCTCTGCAGCAAACAGTTACAGTTTAATCTCTTTTCCCCTCCTGAGCATCCAGCCCCCCTTGTTCTGAGCTTGTCACACATTTCTCCTTGAGTATCCTCTAAGCCAGGAAATGTTCAGGGAGCAACGAGTGAACATTTGGTAAGTTTATTACTTTTAGTGTTACCGTGAAGACAGCATTTGAGTAGATTTTTATTTAGATAATAAAATTGCCACACATTCTATTTTCATATTTTGTGTCCACATCTCTCTGATTAGAGTGAAATTGATGGGAGGGTGGGAGAGGAAGGACTTCACAATAAATAGGTTCTATTGTATTTGTGTATGATGAAAGGACCTGTAAGATAGGTCACTAAAGCCAGCAAAGTCACTGCCAACTCTTGTCTCTTCCTCAGTCCTGTTGGCATTAGCTCCGTAGTTTGTCTACCACAGCTGTTTGCAACACGCTTCACTGGGAATGGAGGCCTTTGCCCCCGTCTTATTGTCTAAGATCTGAGTGGTGGGGTTTAAGTTCCAGAACCTCTTTCCCATCCAGAACCCTTCTTTTGAAAGGTGCTGGGTGAACCTTCCCCATACACACCAGCAGATTGCTTAGTAAGAACAAGATTATTTTAAAACAGAAGAATAGAGTTTTAAATTGCTTGCGTAACATACCTAGATTTATAGTTAAACCAGGCCAGACATTCTCACTGAAAGTTACAGAGGGAAAACACAGTCCTTAAGTATTTCAAAAAAGCAATCTGTGTTTGACTGCAGTTCCAATCCCATCCAGTTCTGAGAGAAAGTGAATCTCTTGCCACACCCTACGGCAGCTGTGTGTCTAGCCAGGCTTCCCATCCTACTCAAGAGCAACCACCTCCAGTCCGCAAACATTTTTTTTCTGAATGACCTACATGAACAATGAAGTGGGGTAAGGGAAGGGGATCACTGCTTTCTCTCTGAGTTTGTCTAGTCAAGGCCTAAGAGATTGTGCATTGAGGATACGAAGACCTTTAATAGCTGCCTTTTGAAAGATTAACACCATACCCCAGAGGTTGTATTTCAAAGACTAACCTGCCTCAGAAGTAAAATGATTTGTTCACGTGTTCATTAAGTAGGATAGTTTCGCCTGGCTTAATGGAGTTTTTCTAAATCTGAATCATACCCCCTTCAAGCACTTTGGCTATGAAATATTATTATATTTACAGACGTACTCATTCTGTCAAAAAGGGTCACTGGTGTCCAGGGCTGGAGTGCACATAATTCAGTGGTCTTGGCAATGTGTATTCCTCCATCCCCCTCTACATTAAAGATAGCAGCCTTCTAATGCTATCAGTTGCTTTATTAACTCAAGGGTTAGAGGACTGTGCTGTGGATTTAAAGATCCCAGCCCTGCTGATGATCCATGTGGGGGACAAAATATTTGGTGGTCCCTCCCCCTCCAGTTTTAAAGCTTTAAAACTAAAAAACATAGTTTGGGGATGTAGTTTCCTAAGTTAAAAGAATATTAAGGTTGCGATGTCTAGCACTCAAAAGGGCATAATCAAGGGTTCTTTTGTAATCTTAATTTGGTCCCCTTTTGCATATGCATTATGATGATACAATCTTTAATTACTTGATCACATGTTGTTTCTTCCACAGGACTGTTTGCCTCATTCAGTGCACAAGATGGATGTGCTCTGGGTATAAATCAGGGTTGTGTCTTGAAGAAGGCTGTTGTCAGTAGGACCTCTTCCTCATTTGTTGCAATAGTTGGAAGGTGTGTAGTGAATATCCAGAGGATGCAGGGAGAGAAAGGATGGTCTCATGGTTAAGGCAGTTGAATGCTGCCATGAAGAACTGAAATGTATTTCTGCCTCTGCCACACAGTTTCTGGGTGAGGTTGGGCCAGTCACTTCAACCAAAATGCTCACAGCTGGCTGTGAATTGTATGTTTCTCATTTTCCAGTTACCTGACGTTAGATAGGTGACTTTTCTGGGCCTTAGTCTCTGTTCCTCATCTTTAAAATGGGCACAATAGTACCACCTCTGTCCTCTTCTCACAGTGGTGTTGTGAAGATATATTGGATAATGTTGGTAAACTACTATGAGAGCATCAGTGAAAAGCCCATCAGGAAATTAAGAATTCTGTATTCAAGCACTGAGTTTGATTGTGGTGCAGTAAATAATGCCAGGGAATCACACATTGAATGAGGAGTATATTCAGAAGTTACCCATCAAAGGAATACTGCCTATTCTGTGCATTGAATGAGGCCAAGTGTCTGGTAGAAAAAAATGGTATATGATGACATATACATCATATGAATGTATCAATATGATGTATATGCACAAGAGGGCCATATACTTGGCCTATTCTGTGCATTGAATGAGGCCAAGTGTCTGTCATGATGCATATGCACAAGAGGGCTGAATTAAGGTTACACAGGCAACCTTAATCCCAGAATTCCCTAACTTTGGGGGGCTTCATTCTGCAATCTTAATGTTCTTTTAATATGGGTTTTTTAAAGGTATGTAAATACAATGCTTTTGTTAAAATTTGCATAATGACCCTTATATAAGTACTGTGCTGAAAATAAATTCAAAATAATTTGAGAATAATGAATTTAGCTGAACAGCTCTGGCATGAGACAAGGGCAATGGTTCTTTTCCCAAGTGAAGGGGAAAGCAAAGCTTTTAGATTGCCTGTGGTACTCGGCTTTCAGCCATGCTGTATCCCTGCTAAGCACCTGTTCTCCCTCGGGGTGCATACTGTGCCAATAGACATTTATGGCTCACCACGCTGTTATTCAACAGCCATGATGGAAAGAAAAAGATCATGTATCTCACTGGTTATTGAAATTGCTAAGTAACCAGCAGAACGTTTCAGGAAGGTTAATTACTTAATCAGTTCGGTTCGCCTTCCCACTACCCCAAAAGCCAGCATCACCTGCTGTGAAGAACTGCCAGCGTATTTTGTGGAGAAGGTTACTTAAATGTAGGATTCTCTCTCCACTGAAAAAGAACCGTACAGTGCTCCCAGACATCTCACTCACAGTTTAAGGCCCACCTGCACAATGAGAAACACTTTACACACTACCAGAAATCTGAATCATCACATTCAACTAAAGACCATGCCCCTCATGTTTTGTTTATTAAATATTCAGAAAAAAAGATGTCTAATTAAA